>VYZM01022822.1:398174-410001 GCA_013398915.1 Dromas ardeola
CGAAAGGCGCGACCGAGCTGGGATGGAGCCGTCGGGGGGGTCGGTGTCTCCTACGTGTGCCCCGTCTGCGGAAAGAACGGATACGGGGGATGTTAACTTCTTATCTCTGACAAAGTCGGAGATGTCAGTCACGGCTGGCGGGGGAAGCGGCTGCGGACTAGAGGTGCCCTTGAATGTCGGGCAAAAGTTGCCAGGGTGAGGATTTGGAATCCCGCTGGTTTCCCACCGGTCCCGAGTGCTGGCGGCGAACGCCGTGGCGTTTCTGGCTGTGCAGTGAGTGTCACCCCAAAACCCTCATCCGGGTCTGGGGACGGGTTGGGGGCACGTGGAAGCACATCCGCACATCCATGGCCGTTGGTCGGTGGCGGAAAGGTCCGGTGTTGCCTAACGCCGGGTACAGAAATGCGTCTGTGTCACCACGAGGTGTAAAAGCTCAGATTATTTGTCACTTCCATCGTCTGTAGAGGTTTGGCAGCACGAAGGAGGAATTATACGGAGGCAGTTTCCTTACCCGTAGATTTGCATGTGTCACATACCCTTTATGTCGTCTTCTCGCAGTTTTTCTGTGAGTTGCCATCGATCATGTAAAGTTTACGACCACTGCAGCTCGTTTTGCATTTATTTTATCTGCTTTTTGTCCAGAGCTTACCTTTAACAGCAATATCGCGTCCTGCGAAATGTGTATTAATACTCAAGGGTAGACAGAGTATCAACATTTCATGAGTTGAACTGCGATAAAAAGTACAATGTATATACTTTTCGCTAACTGCTCACTATTAAATTATTCTGTAAAGTATCTTGCATTCGCTGAATGGCACTGTCGGTATATACAGTTAACTTTCCTGCCAGTTGAACTCCGAGGCCTCTCAGTTTATATGACTTGTCTTTTTTATGATTGGTTGATAAATTAAGATAGTCATAAGAATGGACACGTTTTGAAATTGGAGTTTAATTTGATTCAGGGCAGAATTGTAAATACTGCAATTTGTAGTCACTAAATCATGATTTATTCTGTCTCAAAGTGCAGCCTAACTGCTAGATTAACTGATTCAAGAATTGTGATTTAATGACACTGTGTAGCATGGAAAAAAAATATCTTGGAAAACTTGGGCTGAGTTTGTATTAGGAATCTTGCGAACGTTTCAGTATTGTCTCTGCACAGAGACCATGTGAGTTATTTTTCTTCACGATCAGTGAAATAACAAGGACCAAACTGGCCTGAGAGAAGGAAAATGTTTTCAATTTTATACTTTGAGCAGATTGATTTCTTTTTCTCATTCAAAGAATCGGTTTCCTCAAGCAGTGCTGGGCACAGATACGTGATGGAGGGCCCTGCATCTCCCCAAAATAAAGGCCTGAACTAACGAGATGCCGGATCCCTCCTGTTAGCGAGCTCTGGCAGTTCCCCCTGTAGTCGATGGGCATTGAAGATGTTTGGCATTCACGGGAATTGCTGAGTACCTTGCTGGATTGGGCCCTGGCTATTGCCAGGTTCATAAAACGAGGGTGGCTTTTTCCTTTAAGGCTGAAGAGCAGGTAGCGTAATTTTGAAGTAAGTCAGGCTCTAGTTTTTAATTCTTACGGAGAAATCCTAATATAGTAGTTGTTGCTGCACAATTAGTTGCTCATCATTTCTGCCTTGTTTCAAATTCTTTGATTACATGTCTCAGCTAAGGGAGTTGGATAACCCCTTCTCCCAAGAAAACTTGTGTCAGAGCTGTACGAAGAGGTAGTACTTTCTCATTAGTGGCCGTCGTGATTTTAGCGCAGAACAGATCTATGGTGAATAGATGTCATCTGTTCTTCGGATTTTAGCTGCGGGTTTGTGCGTGAAATGCTGTTGACTGGAATAATTTTCATCCTGCGCTTCCTGGCTGATTCTGGCAAAGCCGTACCCCGTGTAGCGCTTTAGAGTGAAAGATCTAAATATTTCTATTAGCAGAAGCGTGTTAAATTTCTTGTGTGGTATTGGCATAATGGGCTGACGTGAAGCAGGCAGACGCTGGACCAAAGGAAGTAGTCGGCTTGTGAAAACATAGGAACAATTTCAGGTCTCTAAACTGATATCTCCTTGAATTGATCCATGAATATTCGTCAAGTTTAGCACTTTGCTGCTGTGTATTTAATGGCTGTTTAGGTTAGGCTGGGGTCCTTCAGACTGGCTGAGGAGGGTGAGTTTGAATTTACCTCTCCTTTGCATCTCGTAGGTGTATGAATTAATCTGGGAGAAAATGATCCGCATCTTTGTAGATCAAGATGAGTTAACGAAATTGATTACAGAAATTGATTTATTTGTAATGAGTGTGGTTAAATACCTGACATCATATTCCTTTCTAAAGACCGTTCTACCCAAAGGCTTGGTAACAGTAACTCTTGGATACCTAGAAATTAATCTGTTTCTAGTTGAAATGTCAATGCATATCAAATGGATATGAAATAAACCCATGCCTGTAGCTGCTGTGCTGTTAAGAGGTTATTCATAGCTGCATTTTAATCCTATCTCCTTAAACAAAAGTTTTGAAAGTAAATTTGTAAATAAAATACTGCTAGCTACGTTTATGCATGGACTTAGAAAGTGCTGAGGCCCTTGATATGATTTTTAATTACACGGGCATGGAAAATGTTCCGTTTCTGAGAAAGCCGCGTTGTGTGAGTTGAGGCTCGAGATGTGGAGGGTAAATTTAACATAAACTACACTTGGCACGCAAGGACTATCGAAAGTGACGTGTAAAGCAAATTTAACCTTGACAAATTTAAAACTCTGTAACTCGGAAAGAAATGATGCTTCCGAAGATTTCTACATAGATCTTGACAACCTAAGCCATCTTTCTAACTATATATTTCTGGATAGCTGTACAGAGACATTGGATGTATGAAATAGAGTTTTGAGGCAATGTGCACCCAAAGTACCGGTACTACTTAAAGGATACAAACTTCCTAATTATTTTTTTTTTCCCCTCCCAAGGGTTCCTTATTTGTCCAGTTCTAATCTAATCAGCCTCGAGGTCTGCCTGTCGTGGCTGGGATTTTGCATCCCGCTGTACGTGCCATTCCACTTCCCTTGAGGTGTGAATTGGTTTTGGTCCTCCGAGACCGAAATATTAACTGTCCGTTCAATCCCCACTCTGTTTTGTCAGGCTAAAGTGGAACTCTTTCTCATATTTAAGCCGAAAGGCACGTAAGCCTTAAAGCTGGCAGTCTGTAGGATCGGGATAACACCAGGGCAAATGGGAGACGTTGCTTAATACCTAGGTTAAGTATACGATAACTGTGATGCCTTCAGCTTCCAGTGAGGGAAGGAGGGGGCATCGCTCCGGAGCACCTCCTGCCGCACGTTTGCGGTGGCAGGAATGGGCAGGCGAGCAGCTGCTGGTATGGGGGCTCGGGGAGAGGAAAATGGACACTGGGGAGGAAGGATGCGTGGCAATGACCTTCCAACCTGGCGCAGGACAGCCTATTTCCTGAGCTGCTGACTCAAGGGTACAGCGAGCCCTCCCCATGCGTGTCCTTGGTTGGGATTGGGCAAGAGGGAGGGAAACAGTGGTCAGGCACCTCAAATTTGCTGGGAAATGTGCAAAACTTGAAACCTGACATGAGTTTTTTGATGCGAGTCTGGGAACTTATTGCTGGATCTCGATCAAGCGTAGCTTGACTACAGAAAAGGAAGGAAAAGCGTGAAGGTTTTTGGTGTTGGGGGTTTGTTTTTTTGTTTTTTTTTTTTCCTATTGGCAAGTATTATCTTTACGGAGAATGCTTTTAGAATATCTTACGTGCGGTAAGCAAGAGCTTTTTCGGCTATCTGGCAATTAGTTTATATCGCTTTCAAATGAACACCACTAGACTGAAAGGTCAACCTTGACCCTGGTTTATTCTGTGCCAGTTTTGCCTGCTTAAAATCTCCGGTGGTGGTCGCCCCATTCCACCCCCTGAGGACTTTGCCGTTGATTTACAGAAACAACCCTTCTGAAATCCCCACTCCTCTGATTTTTTTAGGGAAGACCTAGTTGTTTGAGCCTGATTCTGCTGCCTGAAAACCTCCTTTTGCATTAACGGAGAGAAAGCAGGAGACGGTCTTTTACAACACGTTCTGCCTAGCAGGGCCTGATCCAACCACTGGCACATAACAGGATTTTGGTATCCCTGGACTCCGGGCGAGTTGTGTGCAGGGTGGGATGCTACCCGGTGCGCAGGTGGTAGAATTGGGCCCCTGCAACAGAATTCCTGGTTATTTTATTATTATCGTGAGGTATCCAAACTTCACTTGCTTAATGTGCTTCTTGGTAAGGAATGATCTCCGAAGGCAGTGTCCTGATAACAGTGTAAGGCTCTGGATTTCCCATCTGAATTAATGACTTTTTTTTTTTTAATTATTTTTATCATTCTTTGCTTTCCTGTATACAAGGAGCCAGTAATGTAAACAAACATCATGTCCCTTGCATAACTGCCTCTGACACCAAACCTCTGAAAATTCTTTTAGTACAGCCAGAATACGTGGGCAAAGGCTGCAGAATAAACATAATGTTTCTAAGTATTAAAAGCTTTTTCTTTTTTTTTTTTCATCCTGGTTGCAAACTAAGCATTGACTACTGTCTTGATTTTACAGATTATTTCATGCTGAAATTATGCCTATTTGCATGGATAGTCATTCTTTAAAACTAGCCACAGATGCAGTCCTAGGGAGCACGTAGATGTTTTTACAGGTGAACCGAAAGAGATGGGAGCAATTCCAAAAAGTCTGCATGCTGCCTTTGGCAATATACCCTGTTATTGTGAAGATTGTGCTCTGTTAAGCAAATGTAAAGTTTAATATTAGATAAGCCTCGCATGAAAAATATTTTAATTTTCCTCAGTGTTAAATTTTAAGAAACAGGAAAGAGCGTCTAGTGCTTTATGTGCAATGTGAGTTTAGCATCACTAGTTAATAAGTCACAAATTATGTCAAGAGCCTTTTACAAAATGCAAGGAAGTGTGTTATCTTTTTATGCTGTGTTCCTGGGAAACAATGAGAGTTCATATAAAGAGAAGGTATCTTCCTTTCTCACGCAGCTGATTGATGTTATTTCTTTCATCTTTCCATATTTTTTCTCATCTTTTCTGCATGTCACAGGAAATAAGATTCTGTGTATTCAAAATACTACATGTAAGAAGGGCTTCGCTGGGCATTCGAGATATTGTTCTTGGAGATTTTTCTAAAGCAGAGAGATGTGACACTGAACATGCCTCGTTTCTGCTATGCAAAAAATTTAACGTTAGTCATGTATTTTAGTGTAGGAAATACAGAATCTTCAGCCTTTGGTAGCGGGGCTTGCTTGGAGAATATAAGTTAAGAAAAGGCAAGGAATGTATGGGGAATTCAAAACACTGTCGTGGCTAGTCACTGGTACACAGGAGGCTGTGTTAACGAAGTACATTTTGGCCTTTATTTGATCACATCTCTGTAAATATTATAATCTCGACCATAAAATATTTTAATGCATTTTTGCTTTGCTGAATAAATGTTTCCCTAATGATTTAAGAGAGGGTTGATTTTTTTTTTCCCCAGTGTAAGCCTAAATGCGTCTATGATTTCTCTGCCTTTCACATACACATATACTATCCTACCTACAATTAAGTGGAAGTTGTTGTTTTGACCTTCGAATGTTTATTTACCAGTTTTATCTCTCTTTAAAAAGCAAAACTACAATTACGGTTTTTACATCGCAATTGAATTTTTTTAATCCAAATTTTATACAATTTCTTGTTTTAACAATAAATCTTAAATAAGGAGTACTTTCATCTTCTTTTGTAACATGTATCTCAATGCCCTAAATTTAATCAATTGGTTGTCAGAGGCTGTGTTCTTCTAATCTACTCTTTCTTCTGAAGATAAACAGTATCATTTTAGGCATTTGTGCAAGAGAATCATATTACTGGTGCTTAAGCAGTTTTTGCTTTTTTAAATCTTAATCCATCTTAAACCAGTGGAGCAGAAATATTTAAAAATGTTTCATTTCAAGCAGAGTGCATAATAAATTGCAATAATTGTAATGTGCCATAAATCCCAGAGCCTATGCATTTTGCATTTTATTCAGGATTGAGGTCAGGAAATTTGGAGAAATTTAAAGAAAATGATTCATCAGTCCTTTTGTTCTGTTGGCCAGGGTCCCAGGATTCTTGAGCTGAGCCCAGCTGACAAGCTTTTGAAGATGGCACAATAACAGTCCAGTGATGCCTGACCATGACAGCACAGCCCTCTTAAGCAGGCAAACCAAGAGAAGAAGAGTTGACATTGGAGTGAAAAGGACGGTAGGGACAGCATCTGCATTTTTTGCAAAGGCAAGAGCAACGTTTTTTAGTGCCATGAATCCCCAAGGTTCAGAGCAGGATGTCGAGTATTCAGTGGTGCAGCATGCAGATGGGGAAAAGTCAAATGTACTCCGCAAGCTGCTGAAGAGGGCGAACTCATATGAAGATGCCATGATGCCTTTTCCAGGAGCAACCATAATTTCCCAGCTGTTGAAAAATAACATGAACAAAAATGGTGGCACGGAGCCCAGTTTCCAAGCCAGCGGTCTCTCTAGTACAGGCTCAGAAGTACATCAGGAGGATGTATGCAGCAACTCTTCAAGAGACAGCCCCCAAGAGTGTCTTTCCCCTTTTGGCAGGCCGACTATGAGCCAGTTTGATGTGGATCGGTTATGCGACGAGCACCTGAGAGCTAAACGCGCCCGGGTTGAGAATATAATTCGGGGTATGAGCCATTCCCCCAGCGTGGCATTAAGGGGCAATGAAAACGAAAGAGAAATAGCTCCGCAGTCTGTGAGTCCCCGAGAAAGTTACAGAGAAAACAAACGCAAGCAAAAGCTGCCGCAACAGCAGCAGCAGAGTTTCCAGCAGCTGGTTTCGGCGAGGAAAGAGCAGAAGCGAGAGGAGCGCAGACAGCTGAAGCAGCAGCTGGAGGACATGCAGAAGCAGCTGCGCCAGCTGCAGGAGAAGTTCTACCAGATCTATGACAGCACCGACTCTGAAAATGATGAAGATGGCAACCTGTCTGAAGACAGCATGCGCTCCGAAACCATGGATGCGAGGGGCGGCGACTCCGTCGGCAGGTCGGACAACGAGATGTGCGAGCTGGACCCGGGGCAGTTCATCGACCGGGCGCGGGCCCTCATCCGGGAGCAGGAGATCGTGGAGAACAAGCCAAAAAGAGAAGGTCCCAAGGAGAAGGAGCAAGGGCCGAACGCCTTCCACCCCGAAGGCAAACATTTGGCTGAGACGCTGAAGCAGGAGCTCAACACCGCCATGTCGCAAGTTGTGGACACGGTGGTCAAGGTTTTCTCGTCCAAGCCCTCCCGCCAGCTTCCTCAGGTCTTCCCGCCTCTCCAGATCCCGCAGGCGAGGTTCGCCGTCAACGGGGAGAACCACAACTTCCACACGGCCAACCAGCGCCTGCAGTGCTTCGGGGACGTCATCATTCCCAACCCCCTCGACACCTTCGGCAGCGTCCCCATGCCCGGCGCCACCGACCAAACTGAGGCGCTGCCCCTTGTCGTCCGCAAAAACTCCTCTGACCAATCCGCCTCAGCCCCACCGGCCGGCAGCCATCACGCCTCCCTGCACCAGTCCCCGCTCTCAGCTACCGCCGGCTTCTCCACCTCCTCTTTCCGCCACCCCTTCCCTCTGCCCCTCATGGCCTACCCCTTCCAGAGCCCCCTGGGCGCCCCGTCGGCCTCCTTCCCGGGGAAAGATCGCGCCTCCCCGGAATCCCTCGACCTGACCCGGGAGACCACCAGCCTGAGGACCAAGATGTCGTCGCACCACATGAACCACCACCCCTGCTCGCCGGCCCACCCCCCCAGCGCTGCCGAGGGCCTCTCCTTGTCCCTCATAAAATCCGAGTGTGGCGACCTGCAAGACATGTCCGAAATCTCGCCCTACTCGGGAAGTGCAATATCCTTTTTGAAACATAAGCAATAACCCGGCGGCGGCCGGCGGGAGAGGACGAGGGGCCATGCCCGCACCCCAGGGCTTCCCCCGGGGGCTGCAGGAGCGAGGCAGTCATGGGGGAGCGGGTGGGGGGCTTGGAGAGGCCAAATAAAATGCTGATGGCGCTCCTTCAGCAACAGCATTCACGTAAAAGAGCCACCTGCCCTCCCCAAGCCTTTTAGACCATCCCGTGGGGTCAGAAACAGAGCCAAGCCCACGACCCGGGTGCTGGTGGGTTTCCCGTGGGCCGGCGGGTCCTTCCCCAGGCAGGGAGGAGATGGAGGGGGCATCGCCCTTGGCCAAAAGCCTTTCAAGCGGCGGCTGCCTCCTTTCCCTCCCCTGCCAGGCCAACATGCGACCTGCGTAAATGGTGTCGTGGCTGGGGCTCGCAGGGAGCCACGGTGCGGTCATCGTGAGCCTTCAGCTCTCAAGCCCCTAAGAGAAACGAAGCACAAAAGACACAGGTACTGATACATTCAGGCTGCATCAAGTTCTTTCCCCCACCCAGAGGTCTGTTCCTCAGCCCTTGTGCAGCTGCCTGCTATGCATGATTAACCTCTGTTCAGCCATACACAGAAATCTTTTGTCCTAACATACACAAAGCAAATTATTTTGGAAAGCTAGAGAGAACAATTAAATATAAAACTTCAGCTGTATAAAATTTACAGGACACTTCCCCTGCTTAAAAAAAAAAATATATAATAAAATCTCTCTTTTTAGCTCAATAGCAGGCTTTAGTTAGGGGAAAAAATACATCTCTGCCTTTATTTAGGCATATCCAGACATAGTAATGATCTTTCTTTTTTCCTGGAAACTAGTACTAGATTTATTATTTTTCTTTTTTAGCAGTAACACCTCCCACTCCTTGCATCTTTTCCCCTAATATGCTTTTTGGTCAAAAGATTTTCCTTCCAGTACAGTCGTATTAAAAGTGAATAAAATACCATGTTTGCCCAATGCTAAAATTGAGGATTTTGAATGAAGGGTAGATTGACGTTTTATCCCGGCTCCAAGAGCCCAGCAGAAGGCAACAGCACAAGTACAGAGCCTTAGACGCAGCTAATTTTGTTCGTCAGCTGATGAAAGTAATTGTGACTGAATAGCTCTGCCCCTCTGCTGAGGAACTTGTCCCCTTTCCAGGGTGAAGGCAGATGCACGAGGCTGTGCCCCATCACTGGGTATCTTCTAGGCGATTAATAACTCTGGTGGTTTTAGATAAATTTAATCACATTTCATGTAGACGCGTTAAATCCTCAGGAGGGTGCTGGCAGGGCTCGAGACCCGCTGGTTACCTGGACTTCCCATCCCTCCCATGGCAGTGGGCACCACTGGGATGAAGGCAGGAGCTGCAGGTCCAGAGCCCATCACCACCAGGCTTTGGTCTAGCTTAGGTCAAGTCTGAGTCAAGAATTGCTGCTGTCTGACCTGTACGAATAGTCCCAGTTCTATAGGGGGAAGGGTTCCCAGTTTGAAAGCACCTTCCTTAGCTGTTGGTGTTTGAAAGAGCCAGCTGGTAGCGGACATGACCTTTGAGGGACCTCTTTGCCGAAAGAGGATCTCTCTGCTGCATCGGTAACAGGGAAATCTTCATCTCGTCATATAAGTTGTATGGCAAACCAGAGGAGTTGGTCTAACGCCAGCATCACTCGCAGTTACTGCCAGTTACTTTTGGAGATCTAAAATGAAAATCTTCCTTGCATATTGAAATGCAAGCTGCGATGCTCGGAAAGCAGTCCTGAGGTCAACAGGAGTGGCAGCTGAGGGCAAGACTCAGGCCAGAGCAATTAAGTAATTTCTACCAAACAGTACAGTGGCATACTAATTGTTTTTGTATAAAAGTAGTTCTCCTATCCTGGGAGAGGAGTGATCAGAGCTGAAAAATGCCAAGCGTGTGATCTAGGAGTAGTTCTAGGGCTGCACGTGATCCTCTCCGCCTGTGGAGCATCTCTCCCTCACCCCTGCCATTTCTCCCCCTTTCTCCTGCTCGTTCTCACTGGCGGTCGCTAATGGAGGTTGTTGCTTCTGCCAAAACAGGGGTATGAGAGTCCCCCACCGCTCCAAGGCTTAGCCAGGGGAAACGCCGGTGCTGGAGTGATTCCCTGCCTCCTCCCTTGCCCCGCTTCTTCCCCTGCCACTGTGGAAGCGCTCTGACTTTCCCACCTAGACACTGTTGCAGGCTGGAGTTTGACCTGTGTTTAGATACAGACCTGTTGGGAAAAACGGATTTATTGAACAGCGCTTCTACAGAACGTGTACCCTGCTATATGGCATAGCTGTGGGGATGGATGTTTTTTCTAGCAGCGGCTCATTTTGTCCAGGTAGCTTACAGTTTCCAGGGCAAGGCACAGTAAGGATCTTGGTTTGTTTGTGGTCGATTCTGTTGCGGTGCTTTTATTTTACATGGTTGAATGTGCACATAAAGGGAATATATTTCTTGAGAGAAGCAGATCTTTCTTCCCTGCAGAAAGCAACATCTGTTTTCCTGGACAATGCAGCCAGGATGAGAACATAAGACTAGCAGATACAGCCAAGTTCAGGTTTTAGTAGTAAGCTAAAACACTGAACTAGCCTGGGTTTTGGTTTTTTAGGTTTTGTTCATTATTTTTTAACCAACGCCTGTAAAATGTATCTGATCGTTCTTTGCTGAATTGCAGAAGGAAATGGTTAATGTTTGCGTATGTCGCTAAACAAGATAAGATGCACCTGCAGCATGAATTCCCATCTTGGTCATGAATGCAGCCTGTATCTTTGCAAGCTAATCTGTTTAATCAAATATTAAGTTTTATTCAAATTCCAAAAGAAACAGACAGCGAATTGTTTTTTCTGCATGGTCTTCCTTTGTCATGCATCCTCTTTGCATCTCAAGAAAAATAGCCTTGTTCAGTCCCAAAGCATTTGCATAGATCAAAATTGAAGCACAACAGTAGTTTGTGTGCTGTTAAGACATTTGTAAAGGTGAAGAAGTTTAGCATGCTCTCCCTGGCAGGAGGGCTTTAAAACATTAGTGAAACTTTCTACAATTTTATTTATTTTTAAACAGAATTCCAATCCAACTGGAATGAGTTTCACAGTCCCAATATGTGAAAGCTATAATTAGTGAATTACAACATTTTGAAATGAGGAGTTATTACATCTGCCTAGAATCAAACTAATTAAACTTTAAAAAAAATGAGCGATTGTACAGCAAACTGGATAACTTCGTGCTGTTGATAAAACCTGGGCGATGAACAAATACTTTCCAGCCAGCCCGTTCTTTGGAGGGTCTTGAAGATGCTCTGACATACAGCTATTTGGAGCTTTGCTGATTAAAAGCGCCTGAGGTGTAACTTAAGGAGCAGCTTGGCTTTGCTAGTGCAGATTTTTTACCTGATACAGCCTATTCTTACCTCTTTTCCTTCAGCTCAATGCCTGTGTGGGCTAGAAAAGCCTGTTAGAGCATTTGTGGGAGCTCAGGCTGAAAGTAACAGGAGTGAAAGATCATCTCCGCTGAAAAATGTTTTTGCAAAAGGAGAGCATTACCTGGGAGGATTGTGGTGCAAATGAGTCAAATGCTGTGCAATGCCACCCCTCTGCTTCTCGGGTTAAAACACACGGGAGTGTGAATACGTTTCATGCCCAGTCTTTCCCTCCCTATTTCTTAGCGTTTCGCCTTTTTGCTGCTGCTGCTGCGTTAGGTGAGGCTGCGCTGTACTGTGTAAACGCACAACGCCGAGACTCTCAGGTTGTTTGAACACCGCGTTAGGTTCAGCTGCAGTACACTGTTCCTCTGATCTTTTATGTTCCTGAGCAGATGTCTTTCATTAATTTATGGATTTATCATCTTTTCTTTCTCTCCTTTTTTTTTTCCTTCCCTTTTTTTTTT
>VYZM01022822.1:412086-414586 GCA_013398915.1 Dromas ardeola
GGGTGGGGGGGGGGGGGGGGGGTACTGAGCAGGAGAGGGGCTCTGCCTGCTACGAATTTCGCTTTGATTTGCAAGGCAGCCACTGGAGCAAAGCAACGGCAGCATTAGAGAGAGTTACTCAAGATGTTAAAATTTATCGACACGAATGAAACAGGTGAAATGTACTGCCTGTAGAAAACATTGCTTAAAATGATAAAGCGCCTCCGATTGTCTCAATGTGCGTTAGCTTTCTTTTGTGCAAGTGGCACAAGACTGAGAGAAAAAGAAACTTTAGCTGGAATGGCAAAGGAGAGGGAGAAAAAGCTTCCGATAAGTTTTCTGCAGCACATGCTTCGTGCATTTGTTTCCTTAGCAACAAGTGAACATACATATGGTACACAAGCCGTAAACTTGCGAGATTCCCAAGACCCAGCACCAAAAGTGATAGGAAAGACAGGGTTTAAGTTCCACGGCCTCACATCCCTGGTTTAGCTGATTTACAGAAAATTACCGCGCAGCAATTTAAATGTTAATATTTTCTCCTGTAGTCTGGGGAACTGTAGAGAGTTTAAGGGGGCACTTTGCTAGCTCTGTACCTTCAGAAACAGCTTTCTCAAGAACAGCGTTTTCCTTTACTAATTCAATCCTACATGCAGGAAGGCTTGTCACCGAATCACTTGAAAAAGGCCAAGCTCATGTTCTTTTACACCCGGTACCCAAGTTCCAATATGCTGAAAACCTACTTCTCAGACGTAAAGGTAAGAAAAATCTCTTTCCCTTCCCCCTCTCCTTGCCGCATGCTATATTTGCTCATGAAATGGTATCTTGTTATCATATTAGAGTTTAATAATATTTCTGGGTACACAAAGGTTACAGTTGACATTATTCACTTGTTCTTCCTGTTGAGGTGTACCCTGCTTGTGCCTAGACAGGGACAGGGGATGTTTGTAAATTTAAAATAAAAAAAATCCTTGAAATTTTAGGGCAAAGTAAGAATAATTATTGCAGTAAATTAAACAGTTTTCATTATACATATCCTATTAAAAAAGGAGATTTCGGTGGTGGTAGAAACGTACTTCCAAGAACATTTTGGAGCAGTTCTGAAGTGCTCCCTTATTGTTTCATTTCGGTTGGTTTCCTCATATTTGTGCTTACATAAGCAGAGTGTAGAATCCCTTTCTTTCTGTCAAAAAGAAACAGTACATTGAAATTCTCCATGCAGAAGCTGCTTAAAAACAAAAGTGATGATTGTCTCTTATTTACAACTTAATTTGTTGTTGATGCAGAGTACACTGAGCATAAGGAGGATGAATAAAGTGACAGATTCAGGCCACATTATTCAAATGAGGATATGAAAGCTGTCGACATACAGCTGCATCCTCCCTCATTCTACAGAATATTAGGACCTCCTGATTTTTTTTCTAAAAGTAATTGTTCCTTCACATCAACTTGATTTTGTGTTAATCATCTAAGTTTTTTTTTTAAAAAACATCGATTGGGTTTTAATGATTATAATGGCATACATGGTGTCATTATCTAAGTAACTTTATAAACATTACATTAGCTTAAATTAGTTTGTTACATTCCCCCCTCCCAAACAAATTACAGAAATCCTTCTTTTAATCACTTTTGGGTTATGGGTTTTTTCGGTCTTAGCGGAAGATTATCCCACAGGTTTGTGAACTTGGCCCAGTTTCTGCTGATCAGTTCTCTTTGGTCAAGTTTCTTGGCAGTTTTTCCCTTTATTTTTTTCATTTAACATCGCATGCGCTCGCACATCTCAGTACAGTTCTGCCCCTCACAGCCGTGCCCTTGGAGGTTCCTCTTATTCAATGCCGTGTGCTGAGCGGATGGTGACAACATTTATAAAAGGCGGGGGGGGGGGGGTGGAAGCAATACAGGCACTTCCTAGGCTAAATGGCCGGTCAAGAATCATTAAACACACAAAAAAAGCTGCGCATGGCGCAGCGGGCCAAGTGGAGGGTTTGCTCTCAGAGTGGATCCACCTGGAATGGGAGAATCAGAGGGAGCATTCCAGGCGATGCCGCTCCGATGAGCCGCCGCAGCCAGATGTAAGGGCTGGCAGCGCCGCTCGGCAGGGGCCTGCTCTGCTGCCACCCTGCGCCTTCGCCCCTAGGTGTTGGCACGGCCAGGTACACCCAGGTGGGGATGGTTTTTTCTCCCTGGCATTGCTGCTTTTTTCCCCTCTTTTTAAGAATATATTTACTTGCGTGTTTGCACGCACACACTGACTTTGTCTTCTGACAAAGTTTTGTAATAGGCAGAAATTTGCTTTGGTGCCACCCTACATTTATACAGCACCAGGAGAAAACCAAACCACCTGTGTGGGATGGGGTCATTCGCCCAAAAGCCCTGGGGACATGTGACAGCCACGCAGGGTCAGCAGCACCACAGAACCGGGGGTGTAAATACTAGATAATTTTGTCTTTTCTTGGGCTTTTCCTTACCTCTGAATGCTTCAAAGTGCTTTGCATGTGTTTGCAATTTCTCGGGCCAAATG
>VYZM01022822.1:419586-433148 GCA_013398915.1 Dromas ardeola
TTTTTCTGTTTGCAGAACGTAGGCTGAAATGTTCTTTGCTCTCAGGTTCTCAGATCCTTGATGATTTTGGGCACTTACTGCTGCATTTCAAAATGTTAGTTGCAACGTTAATGTAAATAGATTACTTCAGTGAAGAAATGTGGGGAGGTTATTGGTGTTTTCAGGTAGATAAGAAAATGCAAATCTGGTATGTTTAGCACTGTTAGTGATCGCAGTCTCCTCATCTCAGCAAGGTGTCTTGTAGCTGTTAGGAAAGGAGCCCTTTGGTTTTTTCCCCCAATCTGGAGGGAAGGGGATGTTACATGTAGCAATGATTTGCAGATATTTCACAGTCTTTCATCTGTTATCTAGTATAATGAGAACTTCCTAGGGGTTTAAATCTCGGTTTTGCACTGGAGATCCAGCAGTTACGAGATCATTAAAGTGCATGGTGCAGTTTCTGATGTAGCCAATGTAACTTTTCCCAATAAATGCCTGGCCCCTCCCCCACAAGCTGCAAAGCAAAAATGACAAGTACTGTAATGTTGAAATTGGATCCAAAGGGATTTAGCAAACAGAGCATTTGCCATATTTAGCGTCATCAAAGTTCCTTCCTCTCATACTTCAACGATGCTTTGCTGATCTTCTAATTAGTCTGATATGCTGTTTCTCTTAAATCACCTACTCTACTATTCCTAAACCCTTCCCTGTTATCTCTTCTTAGGTGAAATTCGTGCATATACTTTAATACTCCTAAATTGACTGTGAGGAAAAAAAAATAAAGCTAAAATGTGCATTTGGTCTGTATCAGGCTGTGCCATTGATTTGCTCAGGAATCTGTGGTGCTGTGTTCCTTTCCCTGCACATTGGAACTGACAGCTTGTAGCAAAGTCAAATAAGATGTTTAACAAACCACATGTCCTATCGTTTTTAGCTTTGCCATTGTACCCCTGTGGCTGTGAGCCAGAGACAAGATACAACGCCTCCTCCAGCGCGATGCAACTTTGCCTGTGTTTTGTGTGCACACGTGTGTGTGTGTGTGTGTTTAGCTGGGTCCGTGTTTCTCTCTCTAGCGGTAGGGTTAGCTGGAGAAACCTGCTGAGCTGCACAGAGCAATTTGAAACTGAGTTTTGAAAGGGAGGGGAAAAAAAAAAAAACACAACAATTTTTTTTTGTGAAAGGTGAAGATGCTTCTCTGCTCTGCGGCAGTTCTTCCAGGGAGGGAGAAGGTGGGTTGTCCTGGTAAATGAAAGCCACAAATGTCAGTGTCCCAGCACAAATGCTGAAGTTGGTCAGAAAGAGAGGACAGCTTGCTGTGCCACTTGATATGTGTCTCATCTGTGGTGTTGCCATAGGCTTTTGAATGCCAGCTGCAGTAGTTAAAGTCTAGTATTGTTGCTATGCATTAAAAGAAAAAAAAAATCCCAAATAATTTCATAAATCACTTAAAATCCTAAAAGAGATCACCAGAGATCACAGTTCTGACTGTGGCAGGATGATTTCAAGCAAGGGGGACACCATGCTGTAAGTTAAAATAAAAATATGGTTAAAAACCATAAATAAGATTTTTTTTTTTCCAGTTTATGCACTTACAACAAGCAAAATAAATTGGCCTGAGGACAATACCTGGATTTTAGTCTTGCTTTGGCTCCCGCTCCTCCTCCATCATCCTTGTTCCCTGGCATTTTTTTCCTGTTACCGTCGTTCTCTGTGTATTAACGTCTCTCTGCACGATGCCCGTTCCTTTTCCTTGTGGGCATTTAACGACTCAGTCTTAGTTCTGAAGTCTCAGGGTCCCTCTGTGCTAGCGATTTCGCTCTCTGCCCTCCTGCCTACTCCTCACACTTGCCACGCTCCTCTGCGTAGCGAGCAAACGAGCACCAAAGCAAGCCCCCGCACACGCCATCTTTCTGAGCTCAGCCTGCCTGCTGCTTCACGGGAACTCACCCGATTTTGCAGACGTAGTTATTGAGATTGATCACAATGGTGAAACGTCTGCCAAGCTGCGTTATTTGCACAAATACACTGTATGCAGTTTTGGTACAGTGGGGCTTGATGCGATGATTGCCTCTTTTCATAGCGCTAGTTACAGCACGTGTCATCATTTTGAAGGGGGAGAAAACCATTCTTAAGAAGTTTGCTCTGCTTTTGGCAGGGGAAAACCATACTAGTGGGAAAAACTTAATTAAGACCAGTTGTACTCAAGCCTTAGCAGAATGTTTAACTTAAGGCACTGTGAGTTAGTCCCATAAAAATCAATGAGATTATGTAAAACAATTCAAATAACACCACCTATAAAATCTAAGAAATAACCCAGTCACGTAAGTGGCCTACGAACCCTTGAGAGGAAAGCTGGCTGCCAAAATTTTCAGAAGTGATGATGGTTTTAGGCCAATTCCATTTTGGGATGCTCAACTGGAGATCTATTAATGAGAGCCACTTTGTCAGGAGGTCCTCAACGGTCCATTCCCTGAAAATGAAGTGTGCCCAGCACTGCATCCAAAAATTAAGACATCCTAAATTATCGAAAATTCTGGCCACTCATGTGCTTATTTTAGGAACCTGTACTCTTCCCCAATTCCATTTGCAGGATTCATCTTGAACTGAATTGGTGTTCATCAAAAGGAGAATTAAAGCGTTCAAACCTGATTCTTATTTAAAGTAAGGCCGCTTATGGGTGGCTTTGCGATACACGAGCACCGTAAAGTAGAATTTATAACCACTCGACGACTACTTTACACAACTGGAGCTGCGTAAAGTGGCCCCAAGAGAAGTGAAAATCAGGTCTGTAACTTGCTAACTTCCATCTCAGAGATTGCTCTTTCCATACGAACTGCTGCGCTGTGGCAGTCTGCACTTCTGGTGGTACCAGCAGTGGGCACAGCCTAGCGGGACAGTTGTTTGTTTCAGTATTAAACTCCTCGCATTTTTTTCCCTCAGCTGTATACTTCCTCCTTCAAGGGCTTTATTGTTGTAGCGTTTCTACATCGTTCTCAGTGTTCTTAAAGACAAAGTCGGAAGGCCGCTGTCTGGGGATCTGCAGGAAGGAGAGTAAAGCTGCTTTGGCAGTTTGAGAATAGCAAACATAACTGTCCAGATTCCTCTGAAGAAAAACTGAAACATAGGTGTGTAGATGGAACCTCTTTTTCACTTAAAAATCTTGGTTTCAGGAATTGTAATTAGTGCCCTCGGGTCTTTTTCCTTTTGTTTTTTTTTTTGTGTTGTTTCTTTTTTTAAATTTTGAAGAGGCTCCCTTGTGAAAGAGCAGAGCTTTCCTTGAAACTGCACGGGAAATGAACCTGGTTTTTAATCAAGTAACAAAATCCACGGCTTGCAATAGAAGGTCCCTGCATTGCATGTATCAATTAATGCTTATTAATCAGTTTTTGCAGTTAGTTGAACTGCAGATTGTAGTTGGAAGCTATTAGGGAGAGAATTGCGAGAGGAATACTGTTGCAGGACTACACTCGGTTTTTCTGTTTGTGTCCTTTGGATTCAAGGTGTTTGTATAATGAAGTTGGCACGTTGATATATGATCTATTTTTTAATGTCATTACAATTTTAGTTCCCTCTGCCTTTTTGTCATTGGGTTACATTTAAGCACAGCAAGATCAACTTTAAACTTCCTTACTCAACAGCTTTATTAGTTATAACGTACCGTGACCTTTCTCAACATTCTTAAAGAAAAAGATACAGTGTAATGTCACTTTACTTTGCTTATTGTTCTTTGTTGTGGTGAACAAAGCATTTTCTACAGTGGCTATAGCACATAATTATACAGCTTTCAATAGCGGTGTCTTGGCACATATCAAAGTTCAGAAGAGCCTTTAGAAAAAAAAAGATGTTTTGTGGCAGCCTAGGGAGGGTCTCATCTTTCCTTCAGAAAATAGTTCAAGGCTCTTCTGTCAAGCTTCCCTACTTAGAGCTTTTTCTCCTCCTGCTTCATAAAGTTTAAAGGGGATTCAGTGGAGTTCTATGATCTATTTCCTTTGAAAGATTGTTCCTTTGCACAGAGAAGTCCTTTGACTTCAAGAGTTCACAGATTCATGTCTTTAGGTATCATATGTCTGACCTTATCAGTTACTCTATTTAATGTAGGAGAAAAAGTCTCAACTCTTTGTGTTTGTCTGTTTTGCCTCTGTGAAATGATTTGGTGAAAAGACCATCCTTTTTAACACACCACTGAGAGGCCGTTTCTGACTGTAACCTACCCTGTGGCTCTTCTAAAAAAAAAAAAAAAAAAATTGTCCTTGTGTTTTGTGTATGGATGATTTCACAGTGAGAATAGAATTATACAAGGACAGACACACATAAAAAAATCTTTTGCTCTTTTTTCCTAAATGATCTATTGGCTATTTTGGTGGCTGCTACTCTGGTTCCCCAACAGGCACAACCATTTAACAAACACAGAGATAGCGGCTGGAGTGCTGGGCCAGCAGTAGGTTTTCCCTTGCTTCGACCTACCCCAAAGGCCTTCATAATTAATTGTCCTTCAGAGATGAGGAAAGTTCAGAGACAGTGTGTGTAGCGATGTCTATTGTCTGACATTCAGTTCTCCTTCCCTCAGCTCTTTTTCTTCATTCCACAAAGGGTTATCAATAGGAGCAGGGAGCAAGCTCTCTTCTAACAGCTGCTGGTGGTGGCTGTAGCTTTCTGTGGAAGGTATCATTGTGTTCAGCCATCTATGGATTAAATGGCTGGAAAAGTTCTAACAACCCTTTCAAACGGGCGTGTTTATTTCATCTAGATTACACAGACCTATTTAGCTAATTAAAAACTTTCTCAGAACCCCTTCTCTCCTATTCAAGAGAAGAAAAAAAAAATTAAAATGCTGCTGTAATTATGAAGAATGGCTGCAATGAAACTTTGGTAAATAAATTAAAAATTCGATCTGTCAGCTTTGATCGAAACGCACCCAAATAAGCATAGGCTTGTTTGTTGAGTTGTTCTGTGGTTTTGTTTTGTGGTTGGTTTTTTTTTTTTCCTTAGAGGGGAGAAAGGTGCACAGTAGAAAAAGCATAAAAGAGAACATTGGTATAAGCTGTAACAGAAACAAACACTCGTCCAATTTAAAAAACTGCCACAGTTCATACTGTCTCTGCTCATAACATGAAAGTGCAAAGAAGCCGGAGTTTGCTAAACAGATTATTAATATTGTTGTGCCTTCTGCAATTAATTTAGAATCCTCTGTGGCGTAATTATTAAACTTCATATACAACAGAACAAAATTATATACATGCTTTCTTGTTTTCCCCGATGATACGCTAAACAAAGATAAGGTGCTGTTATAGTAGATAGGCAAGAAGTATAGTCAAATTAGGGCTGTTTATTAACAATCGTTATGTTACTGCTCCAATTAATTGGGCGAAGCCAAAAAGGACAAATACAATCATTCTTCCACTGAACAGTTTAACTAGCAAATTAGGGAGGTTTTAATAATTTTTTTTTGTCTTAAAAAAAAAAAATAAAAAGGCACTTCACTCCAGACCTTCACCTGCATTCTTCATAAATACATCACTTTGCAATGAAAAGGAATAATCATATAAAACATTTTCTGGGCTCCGTCTCACTTCCTTACTGTTAAGAAGGACGGCACAACAATCAAGATCAATTATTGTACTGATTAAGTTATTATGCCTGGCATTTTGAAACAGGTTTTCTGTATTTAAGAAGAAATTGCATACAAAGTAGATGCAGCTAATACAGTAATGCAAAAAAAGATCATAAAAAATTAAAGTTATTCTTATGAATCTTTCATTAGAAGCAATGAAAAGGGACACTGGTGAAGCCAAGTGCTTTGTTCTTCTGAGCTCCTCTTGGAGGGCCAGATCCTGCGAACAATTACGTACTTGAGCGTTCCTTCTGCAAGAGTCCTGTTGGCGCCTTCAGCATTACCTCCTGCTCTTTCACAGTTTGCCCACTTAGGCCTGTGGATTACCACCAGTGTTGTTCTACTTTATCAAACAGATGTTCCCTTTAAAAATTGACAAAAGTCCTGTAAAAAAATACACCACAAAATCACACAGCTGTACGGAGGCAAACACTTGCTTTTATGCTGGAAGAGCTGTTGTGAAATGATTTAAGGCTACTCAGAGCTTTTCAGATTACTCCCCACCGCAAATAACATGTTAAGTACTAAATTGCCCTAAGCGGTGTTTTATTACTGATCAATAAAATAGTAATCTTGTCTTTTAGCGTGGAAAAATATTTTAGAGGGATTTTTCCTGGTTTAGTTCATGGATAGCAGTAAACCAGAAAGCACAACCCCTCAAAAAAAAAAGCAAAACTCGTCCTCGTTTGTTTCTAATTTTGCTTTGGGGGAATCCTAGGATTGTTCCAGCTGAATGGTGCAGGGTTTCTGCGCCCATACGCGTGTGTGCATGTAGTGGTGGTGTGCTGTGTTTTGTTTTGGGGGTTTTGTTTTTTGCTTTTCTCTTTTCCAGTTTACCAGTACTCATCCTTATTGCCCCATCCTCTTCTCAAACAAAACAGCCCCCTTCCAAGAAAAAAGAAAAAAGAAACCAACAAAACCAAACCAAAACAAAACTTGGCAAACTCTTCCGACTCCTACTGCCATTTCATTTTGCATTCAACAAGGGGTAGTGGGAATTGAAACGTCAACTGGAGATTGAGAACAGTACCAATTTATAGTGCGTTAGCCTTGCACAATTCAAGATTTCTTTTGCTGGCTGCACACATTATACCCAACATCTCGCCACTCTCTTGTGGCAGTTGTGAGGAATGGCTATTCCTTCCCGTGTGTGTACTACAGGCCTCTAAAGACTCTTATTTATTCTCTCCCATGTCACCTTGTGTACAGTCTGGTCTGTGACACTGATGGTGATTATGTCATTATTTTGCTCTGGGGGCTTTGGCACATCTGCAGAGCTGATGCACATCTTCTTTGTTACGCTGGCATACGTCCCATATCGCAAATGCTTCATTAGCCTTACTGCCTGCCTCCTTGCCAGACAAGAATACCCAAATCCAAGCTTCTTTTTGCTCTGGTCTTTTGTGTCTGTGATGAGCCTTTATTCATCTTCCTAGTTCTTCCCTGTTTTCTATTTTTCTATGTAAAACTGATTTCCAGATGTCCGTCGTTCTCCAAAAACCCGTCGTAGATGAGGAGTGAGAAGCAAGGTGAATTTTAACCCGTGTTGTCCCTCACTCGCGTAAAGTCTTACCCCTCACAAGCTGAAATGCATTTTCATTCATGCTGCATGTAGAAAGAGCTGGTTAGGCTAGGCAGTTCAATTTTAAAACTTGGTGTTTGCAAAAAAAAACAAAAAGAGAAAAAAAAGAAAATAAAAGAAACCAGTGATTTCTCTTACCATTTAATAAATCCTGGTTGTGGTAATGGGTAACATGCAAGTTGCACATGTTTCTTCCAGACTTTTTCAATTTCTTTTAGATGACACAGTTAAATTTCTCACTCAGAACTTCTGGAGAAGCGGCACTGTCCAGTGAAGGAGGAGGGTGTTTACAAGACCTGATCAGCTAAAATTTCTTACATCTTGTTTTAGCGTGTCACATTAAAAGGACATAGAACATTTTGTACTGTGAAAATTGAGGAAAATGTATGATCTTCTAAACTTTATCTAAGCTGTTCTATATAAATGACGTACCAGAGCGATGAGAAATAGTGGGTTAGCTTACTAGCTTTGTAAGATTTTTCCCTCCACATCCCACCCACCCCATGCTTTTTCTCCATGACACTGAACTAAATCCTGGGCTGGATTCTCAGTTTCTGGTGTAAATCAGCTCTGGCAATCATTGCAGCTAATTAATCTGTGCCAGCTGAAGGGCTGTCTTTTGTTGTGTTACTATACAGTGAAGTGTGTGAATATATGTTAAATGTTAATTGGAAAAAAGTTTCATTTGTTTATTTTAAAACTAAAAATTAAATGCAGAGCTGGATTGGGAGGCACAAAGCCATCATGTTTATGGATGTGGGGTGGAGGGGTGGGCGTTGTTTTTATTTTTGTAAGGTGCGCTTGCCAAAAGAGGAGGTCCCAGCCGATACTGTCTCACAGTGCGGGGTCAGGGCTGTGTGACTGACTTTAACAGAAGTCTTACAGATAGGATTGCCCGTCCTATAGGACTTTGAATAGGTCACCTTCATGCAGAACGCTGTTTGCTTGGTATCTTCAGCGTGTTTTAAAATGGACAAGAGTCGGGCTTCTCATAATCTGAATTAGCAAACTGTCAAAACCTTTGGAAATGGTGGGAGAGGTTTATCAGCATCGTGACCCGCGCTGGTTTCTGGACCAGCTTTTTGGGGTCCTGCCCTTTCTCAAAGCAGGTATCTCTGGGCTGAGAGGGCAGTGGCAGCACAAATTTGCTTGTGGACAGACCTTCCACCATTGGTGTGGAGCACAATAGGGATGCTGTTTTCAAAGATACTTAAATCTGTAAGGGCGAAATACTGAGGCTGTGAGGAAGTAACAGCAGAATATTGCAGGGACCCATGAGGACTGTGTGTCTTTCACCTGCATGAGAGATAACCCGTGAGGGCAAGTAGCCACGGTTCAGGATCCTACTGAAGTGACATTAATAACAGAAGTGAAGTTAAGAAATACTGTTCGGTCCAAGAGGGAGGGAGTCTTTAGAGTACTGGATCACTTTCTGTAGTTACACGGAGCCCATCACCTGCAGTACTACAGTATTCCTGAATTTCGTAGTGCAGAGAAAGAGCCTGTCGTCTTCCTGACGTGTGAGTGTGGGTGGGCGAGAGAGAGAGGGCCAGCCAGAAGGGCTGGCTGAAGGTAATCAACGTATTGGAGATGATTTCTCCCTGTAGATCTGGAAGGGGCAAGGTTCATCTTTCTTATCTGCAGAGGGGGAAGGTACGCAGATGGGCTCTGCCTCATGTTATGTGCCGCTGGAGGGACTTGTGCACTGTCCTCTGCGGAGGGGCAGTTTCAAGGTTCTAGTGGCAGTGTGCCGTCAGAAGAAGCCATGTCCAGGTGGTGGTCCAGAGCGCTCAAAGATATGGCCTTGAACTTGTTTCTGTAGTTAATGGAGAGGCTTTGTAGAGAGCAGCAGACCAGGGTGGCATGATCTCTGTTGCTAAGCAGAAAGGCTGCTGCATTGATTGGGACTTAGGGGAGAACAGTGGCATAGACACATAAATTCATTTAAAGCAGTAGTCTACAACTTCAGAAAGTTTTTAGAGGAGAGAGGGTAAATCAGCATTGCAAATAAAAGCCCTTTAACTGCAGAGTATCAATGTTCAGAGGGAAGCTGAAGTGACTTATCTCATACAATTGCGGAGAGGGCTGGCTCCATCAGACGAGGCCCGGCCTCGAGGTTATCTAATCCAGTGCTGTCTGGAGTCGCACCATTTCCTTCCGCAGTGGATAAAGAGGAGTCAAGCGAGAGGGGGCTCAGTCCATTAGAACACAAGACTTCATCTTCTGACCTCACAGGCTTGTGAGGCTCAACAGTCCCCAGCAGGTCCTGCACTGAAGCTGGTAACAGGGTGTTTGGCTCACGGCTCAGGGTGGATTAGATGGAGCAGTTTATCCCACCACAATGGGCTCTGGCTGCCCAGAACAGCATGGTTATGTTGGGAGGACGCTCGTCAGAGTTAATCGGCAGGAGCCTGGGCTGGTGGAGCTGGGGCTTCACTTGCAACAGCCCTCATCCATAACCATATGCAATTTCCTTCCCGTGCCTCTGCCTTCAGCCGTGGGAAGGAGGAAAGGAGGTACCCTGATGCCAGAGGGCATGCTTACCACCTTCATGTCACCCCCAGAAGGACCCCAGTGACTACCTGTTTCCCTGCCAGACTGATTAAACACCACCTGCTTCCCATCGCTCTCCCTTACCTCCCTCCTCACTCCCCCCACCCCAACAAACGCAAACTGAGGAGGGAGAGAGCACGGTTACGAGCTATTCAGGGCCAGACACAGAAGACAAAGGTGACTGCAATGCAGAGAGGTGGAAAGAGTAAGCAAGAGCAAGCAACACCAATTGCAGGTATTTACTAACTGTTAGCAATTTTTTTGTATATGTAAGATGTACTCTAGATGTACAAGCTGTTAATTGTCACTTCTGCTATACTGTTAATAGTTCCTCTACAGCGCCAAATTCTGCTGAGCATAAATCCCCACTACACTACAGTCTCTATGAACCACTTTTCCTCTATATCCGTGGTCTAACCAGCAGTTTCTGCCTGACCAGCTCTTTTACGCGTGGTAATACACCATGAGAGCAGAGGACTTACTGCTAGAGACATAGCTGCTCACCACAGTCCGGGCTGTGTCTCCTGATCCTCCTGAGTAACACATTACATTCCCGTGTGGCTGATGTGTCCAGGAGAGTATGCAATAACCTCTCTGCTGTTCCTGCAGCAGAGCCAGAATTGGGTGGTCATCCTTGTAGTCACTTTTCTGGACAGGTTTTTTGTGGGCGCCTGTATGCGGTACCTGCCAGAATTTGGCAGCAGGGTACATAACATGCCGCTTGGCACTGTAGGCAGCCTCTTGTAGCAGACTGCATTTCACCACAATGGGACTAAGTTAAAGTTAGACTATTCTTGTGTGCGAGAGTTTTATTTCTCCTTCAGTTTTTGTATGACGCAGCTTCTTGGGTGTGACAGTAACCCCTCCTGTGATTCTTCCTTACATTTCCCAACACATGCTAAACCCCCAGCTCTCATAAGCTGTAGGAGCCTTAGTGATTTTTCCATTCTGCGGCAGTGCCATTGGCAATGCAGTAAGTTAAGGGCAATCAGAGTTTCCATTAGAAAGCTCTACATCTCACGCAGTTCTCATTCATCAGTAAGCCAGAAAAGGAAATTTGATAATCATCTCCCCAGTAAAACGCTATTGATGATTTTTGAGGATGGGGAAAGGGGAGAACTGTTTTGCAAAAAGTCTAAATAAATTGTAAGTGGAAAGTATTTTTATTTTGTTTTAGCCCACTCTACTCGCAAGTCTCACCAACTTTTGTGCTTAAAAACCAGCATGTTAAGGCCATTGTGTTTGCACGAGAGAGTAGCTGTGTTTCCAAGACGGATAGGCTCATCCCCTGAACCATAGGCACAGCAGTCCCAGGACAGGGATACTCCAGGAGATGGGTCCTAGCAGGGAGGACCCCGGGAGGCAGAAGAGGGGTTTCAGCCCGAGCGAGCTGCGTAAGCGCTGTTGTGCGCGTCCAGCCAGGGCACGCAGCACCGACAGCGCTCGGCGCTCCAGCCGCGCAGGGAGCCGGCAGAGTACTTCCCAGTCTTTATTTGTGGAAAAGCTTAATTGAAATGCAAGTGATTAAATCTAATGTATCACGCAGTATCCATTTTCACTGTACTACCACTTTCACTTCCCCGATATTATCAGACGTCTCAGCAGCCCCACTGTCAGGTTTTTTTCCTTGTAAGAGCCATGCCCATTCTCTCTCCTCTTTGTGAGCTTGGCAGAGGAGACAACAGTAAGCCAGCCGTCGATTACTAGTGCCCCAAACTCTACTCAAGGGATAAGGGATCTCAGCTTCATTTCAAGCAAACACTTCTAAAATACATTCTTAAATCATTTGAGGGGCATGTGTTTTCCAGCTTTTTACAAAGAGTAAAAAAAGCTACAGTGTAACAGTAACTGTAATAAGAAACCTCTGTGGTTTTCCTAATTTTTCTTTTTTGAGCTGGACTTGGGCTAATGTTTTTCCCTTCCCAAACGCCAGGCTCAGCGCTGTGTTGTTAGTGCTGTTCCAAAAAAGTGGGCTTCTCTTTGTGTGTCAGAGTGGGAGAGCAGACCATCCTGAACGGCCACCCAATTTCTTGTCCATCTTTTTCTATTTCAAAAAAATCTGTGTCTTAACAGATTTGTACAGTGGGAGTCATGAGAGGAAACTTGAAGGCAATAAATGCAGACCGTGGCGGCACCAGAGAGCTGCTGCCGTAGCCAGGGGGATTGGGACGCATGTAGCGGTGGGCAAATTGACGCCCTGCTTTCTAGAAAGGTGGTGGTTGGGAGAAAAGTGTGTTTACTGGAGTGTCCAATAGTTGAGGTATTTTTCATTTGTGTTTTTAAAATAAAAGCATCCTTTCCAACTATTTCTATCTCCTCATAAGTGATAATGGAAGAGGCATTAGCCTTTCCATCGCCTGAGCCAACCTGTTTTTTTCTAAGAGGTGTCCAGGATGTTCAGCCAATTGAGTGATCTAATTAGCTGAAAATTGTTAATTTCCTTTACCTTATAAAGCACCTAACACAGAAACTGTTAAATAATGTTAAGTGTCAGACTTAAACTGAGAACATTGGGCCATATGCTGCCGTGGCTTTCGCGCCAAAAAGTGTAGCAACTTACTCCAAAACCTGCCTCCAATTTCTGTGTAGAAGCCAAAGCCTCCTGCTTGATATGCTGCCACACCAACTCGCAGCGCTAAGATGGTCCCACGCAGCAGCTCGCCGTGCTCAGGGGAAGGAGTCTTTGCACAAGGGGAGGTGATGGTCTGGATAAACGTGGCAGGAGCCAGGACACCAGCAAGGTATTGCAGAAGCTGCCCTTGCAAGCGCAGGAAAACTGATGGTAGGGCAGCATTGCTCAGGGCAGCATTTATCCTGGAAACGGCGGCAGATCTGTGCCTGCAGCTGCTAATTGTGTGAGTCTCTAGTCTGTGGAGGGGCCAGTGGATAGGTGGGCTGCCTTGTAGCTCTGCGTTAAAGCAGGAGGGTCCGTGGCTCGGTGGGATGCTCCTGAGGAAGGCGCTCATTCCAGTGTCACCAGCCTCCCCGCAAGCCCACAGAGAAGTGGCTTCAGAAGTAGTGTGATGCCTCACTGCCTTACTGCTGGCTTGACCCCAGCATGGCTCTGATGCAGGGTCTTACGGGTAGGGAGGGATGCAGAAGGTTCATCCTTGATAGGTTTTCTACACGACAGGCTGCGGGTATGGGAATACATGTTTAGGTGCCAGCTTGCCCCCAGAGCCCACAGGCTTAAATGTTCCCCATGTGAGGAAGGGGCTCCGGGCTACATGTGGGTGACGCAAGTGGAGTTTCTCAAGCATCTCCTTTAAGAAGGTTGTACCATGCCCGCAAAGCTCATCTTACCCTGACTTTGGGGGTGGGGACTGCCTGTGAACATCTAGTTTGTGCTTTGTATGAGGCTTTCTCAGCAGAAATATTTCCCCTGCATCTCTCCTGCCATTGCTATACCTGTACTGGTGCGGACCACTATGCACACATATTAAAGCTGTATGACCTGGACCTGCCCATGGCGAGACTGCTCCCCCCATAGTGGACTCACTTATCATCCTAGAGAGGTTCTCCATCACTTGTCTAATAGATGCTGTTTACGCCTTATCTTTGGGTTAAGAGGCTCCCTGCGCAGTCCCTCTCTATAGCCACTGCCTAGATCATCCAGCCAGAAGAGGGATCTGGCCTTCCCCCCTCACCCCTCCAACCTGTTTACCTCCCATTACCACGACCTTGCGCTCTGCAACGTGAGCAGCCTTCACCAGCTGAAGACCTCTGATCCTAAGTCCACTAGAGATTTTGGCTTTCCTATTTGGCAAGGCGACTTGTTGCCCACCAGGTCAACATGAATAAAGATTTTTTAAATCCATAATGTCCTGCAATTGTGAA
>VYZM01022822.1:435661-449002 GCA_013398915.1 Dromas ardeola
GGGTGGATTGGTTGGGGGGGGGGGGGGGTGTATTTTATTTTGTGAATCAGAGTTGTAAAAAGCCATCTGAAATATTCATGCAGAATTGTCTGAGAAGCAGTTTCTGTTTTATTTACTGCACAGTAGAACAGCCACAGTGGATTAGCTCTACAATACCCGTAACAAAAGCACAACAGCTGATGCATGTGATGTTAGGAGGTGACAAAACAGTTAAAGTATGCTGCTGGCTACAGGCAAGCAGTCAGCAGATGCAGACAAAAGGGTTTGTGACAAGAATAACTCTCTCTCCAAGGCGAGCAGTCAAGAGTATCCAAAATACCAATACCCTTTTCTCCTTGACATTGTCTTCTTACAGTCAGCATTTTATTGCCCTTTTATAGTAAAAAAACAAAACACAATTCTCTGGAATATCGGTTTTAACTTGACTTTCACAATTCTGTGATCCTTACATCTGTATTGCTTTTTCTATCATCTAGATTTACCACTTGAGCAGGAATTTTTGAAAGTTTAAAAGATTAACTGTAAAGAAGACCACCCTTAATAGGATTAGCGACATGAAATACAAATATAAATCTTTGAGCAGACCGGTGACTTGTTTTGTCATTTGTTTTGGTGTTTTCCCCCTTTTCTATTAAGAGAGAATTAAGCATCTTATTTTGCTAATTAAGAAATAAGGCTTGGGTAGAAATTAAAGGTTTGCTTCACAATGGGAGAGATTTAGGTGCTGGAAAGGGACTGTGAATGAGCTGATGTTTATTTCAGAAGTGTGAAAAATCAGCTTATATATCTCCAGAAAAAAAAAAAAGAGAGAGAGAGAGAGAGGCTGTCTTCTTTCTAACCTTTGTAATTCCCCTTCTATTCTCTGTGACATTCATTCAGCTGCCAAGCATGTTTGGCAAGGCTTGAGCCAGTGAGCGCACTTCCAGTGACCGCTAACCTTGGTATGTCCTGACACTTATGATGAGTATCTGCAGGACACAGAAGGCAGGCAGGCTGCTATGTCAGGCTTTTATTATGTACTGCAGAGGCTGGGGACAGTCAGTTTAATAAAACAAATCATCCTTGAAG
Source organism: Dromas ardeola (assembly GCA_013398915.1). NCBI lineage: Eukaryota > Metazoa > Chordata > Aves > Charadriiformes > Dromadidae > Dromas > Dromas ardeola. Next base: position 436,730 of record VYZM01022822.1, read on the forward strand.
GTAAAGCAACTGGGAAGAGGAGGAGGGCTCGGGGAAAGGAGGAGATGAGAGGAATGGGAGGGAAGGGAGAAAAAGTCTTTGCTGAGCAACCCAAAAAATAAATGAATTAACTAATAAAAGATACAAGATACAAGACAACCCAATAATGAGAAAAACAGTGAAGGACCACTGATCGGCCACCAACTTGAGACACACGTCTACTTCTAGTGTGCCTTCCTTCCCAACGGTGATTTTTAAAGTCCATGCATGCCATCAGAAAGAGAAGCCTGATCCTCTTTGTTGGCTTAAATTCAGAGGTGCTTCACTGGTTTTCCTCGAGCGATGCTGACTTAGACCTGCAACGGATCTGCCCTCACCTTCCCAATCACCGTTGCCTTTTCGGTAATGTTTTCCTTGAAAAGAAATTCAACAAGTATTTTTAACGCGTATCGCTTTCTGCAGCTGCGTATGCTTCTGTATGAAAGAAGTGTGAGTTAGGTCTGACTTGGCTCCAACTTTCAAGCCATTGGAACTATACTTTTGCTCACATAGAAATAGTTTGTGCTGAGTATTTTTAACAAAGCACTCCCCCACAGTGCTAATCCAAATGGTTCTGCATGGTAGTTGCACATGCAAACCCAGTAGTGAAATAGTTCAGGTTTGTTGTTTAAGCCAAGGAAAATGCCAGTAGTTAAAACAGCATAAATAGACAAGAGCAGATGAGAGCTTTAATTCCCCATAGACGAAGGGGATGTGTTAACGTGGCTAAAGCTTGAGAAGGGGCACTGTGGTGGTTGTTGGACTGCGTTAGCAGGTACGGGACTGATGTGTACCAGGTGTAAATCAGCATAACTGCACTGAGGCCGGTAGAGCCCTGCTGATTTACAGGAGCTGGAAGTTTGGCCTGTGACTTTTTCCTTGGCAGCAGAGCTACGTTTTATTGACAAAGCATGCGTCAAAGTGTGATTTCTTTCTAAATCAGTCCGATGTGGAGGCTTCAGCCTGAAACCCACCTAGCCTCCCCCTGAGCAGACCTCATTGTCTTTCCTCCTGGTGAATGTACAGTGTGATTCTTTGATTGACTGCTGCCACCTGATGCTAAGAAAATGCCCTGGGTTCACATTAGGGATTGTTGGTTCTATTAAAAGCAACGTAGATGGAGTTTATTTGTCACTGAAGCATTTTCTGCAGATGTTCCTACTTCAGAGATGTTCAGTCAGTTAGGTGTAAAGATGCGCTGAATAGGTCGCCATCACTTAGGGTCAGGGAAATGCTACCCCCAGACACATAATTAACACGGCTGACTGATTATTGCCCAGTGAAAAATCTAACTACCCATCCATTTAAATATGTATTTGCAGGCTCTGGACTTCACTAGTATTTTCTTTATTTAAAAAAAAAACAACAACACTGTGCGGTTACCCTTTCTAGAAAGGAAAAATGTTGGCTGATGTACTATCCTGTGCGGATTAATCACAGTGTTATTCACATTACAACATGCAAAGTAATGTGTGTAATCCAGTCTGACATGAAAAATTGCTAATAACATCCCAAAAGGAAAGAGCTATGAATGGGCTCTAGTGCCTGAGGAGTAGGGGAGATCTTTGGGAACTCGGCATTACAAGGAGGTCTCTTCAAAGCCCCCGCAGGGCTTTGTTCACTTATGTTTGTGGGCTGCTCTCTGCAGCCTGTTGTCCCAGGTTCAAAGGCACCTGGCCCTGCGACTCAGGTACAACAAAGTCAGACCTTAAAAGCTAACCTAGCCTAAAAGAAAAGCCTGTGTGTCTTTACAGGGGTGGGAGGCCTGGAAAGGGGTTGTTTCAGGGGTATCACAATTCCTACTCCATGGAAAAGCAGCATCTGCTACCTGGAAAAACTTTCATATGCACAGGTAGAAATTGAATGGCAAAGGCTTAACTTAAAACCCACTTTTCATGCCTAAAGTTGTCATGGGTGTAACCATGTAGGAAGAGGTCGGTCTTTTCGCATCTGGACTTTATGCTTCTCATGTAGGTGCTTGTAATTGCCTCCCTGCCATCTCCAGCGACTTGGAAGGGAGGAAAGGCACCTAATAGTGGTCCTTTGGAGTGGGCACCAAAATTGAAAGGTGTGAACTCTTTTTCCCAACCACAAAGGCTGGTTTTGCCCTCATGTGCTAATATTAGTGTGTACACCAAAAAGGTGGTTATCTACTACATTTCTTGCTTTCTAGTATCATGTAGTCAATGACTCCTTCCCCTTGGTTGGTGTCCAGCAATACCAAAGGTGATGAACAGCACATGAGCTGTTCTTTGAACCGCTTGAACTGAAAAGTGTATCATTTTTTATAGCAATACAAGAAGGAGAGAAGCATAGTATCTTTTGTAGATGTATTACCAAGTGCCCAAACAGCAGAGTGGTTATGTGAAGTTTTAAGTTATTTCTTTGAGCTGAAACAAGTGAAACACAATAGTTATTTTCTTCCCTCATAATTATTGGTGGGATAGAACATCTGTAAAAGCGTTTCTTTCTGTGCGGCCTGTTGAGTGAAAAATTTCCACAGAAGGTAGCCTGTCTTCGGACGCAGAGAAAAATGCCGGGGTGGGTGGGGGGGTGGTTTTCACGCGTGGAGGTAGACTGAGGACTTCTGCGGGCCACGGGGCTTCTGGAAGCAGAGTTTGTCAGCTGGTGTCAGGGGGAGCTGATCTCATGCTTATCTGATGGCAAAACGTGGCTTGCAAACGGCTAGTGTTTCTGCAATAGTGATAGGTAAGTGAGGCTCCAGAGCTCTATTGTATTGAGTTAAACATGCACATTTCCAGATAAGTTTTTTGAAAGTGGCTTCTAAAGGGAGAAAAACAAAAACCTGAAGTAGAGGATAAGGTGCTGGCCCTGATCTGGCAATGTGACATGCATTCGGTAAACCGGTGAGATTTGCCAGGGTGTCTGTTGGCCACAGAAATGGTTGAAGTGGCCCCCGCTGCAGGTCAGAGAATTCTTGCCGGAGTTCGCAAAGAATAGCAGTGAGGGAATACTTGCTATTATAAGCATGCTGGCTACTGGCCGGCCGTGTATTAGCAGTTCTAGAGCTGTGAAGCCATATTTCCGTAATAAAAATGGAAAATAATACCTTTATGGAGATGACCTCAACCTTGCAACTGACCTACGGTTCATTATAGTGATTGCTTTTGAATCATTCCAGTCAGAGGGTAAGAAGGTGGTGCTGGTGCCTGAGACAACTATTTAGGATGAATTACCAAAGTTTGGAGGTAACTGTGTTTTTTAACATTCACCCATTGTTCAGGGGCTTCTGAGAGCGGCATGCCCCTGCTAGCTGGCTGTTTGGCTCACCCGTGAAATGACAGTGATATTTAGAAAACCCGGATGAGTTTAACACATCCCAGCTCACTAGCCACTTGGAGCGCAATGCACCCATTGAAGAGGCTGGGGTTTTATTTGTAGGCTTCTGGAAAAGCAGGGGAGACCATAACGTCTCCCGAGAAAGCAATCTTATGGGGGTCTCATGCACAGCAAGCCACAGAAGCAAGCCATTAGCTGAAGGCTTGCTTGCTTGCTTGTTTTTAAACCATGAACAACATTCAGAGATACCCTTTTTCTTTGATAGCTTTCAGCACTGGTTGTGACCAAAGTTAAGCGCAGAGGTACAGAGGGCTTTCCATGCATGCATAACTTTCATATTAGTTCCCCTACGGAGAGGAGAACATAGCTGTAAATGCATGGGTAAAATATCAAGCAGAGATTTCTCTCCTTAAAGACAATGTGTTTGTTTCCCCTTCTGCTAATTATATCCTATAAATCCCCCACTCTCCAAACTCAGACAGTAACATTTTGTTACCTACATTCTGTCAGTAGACTTTACAAAGATCTCTAACACATGTTATAAAAGTTATTGCTATAGTACTATATATAACAGCTTTGCATAAGAGAATAGAAGGCTGCCACATTTAGAAAATGCAGGTGCTATGTAAGCCCCTTTCTGAAAGAAAGAACTTAGCTCAGTTTCCTTTGAAGAACCAGAGACTTGAAATTGAAAACTGTATTAATGCCATTGTCTCCTTGTATCAGCAGGTTCCAGAGAGATTCCTGGAAGTGGCTCAGATCACGTTACGGGAGTTTTTCAATGCCATTATCGCAGGCAAAGATGTTGATCCTTCCTGGAAGAAGGCCATATACAAGGTCATCTGTAAGCTGGACAGTGAGGTCCCCGAGATTTTCAAATCCCCAAACTGCCTACAAGAGCTTCTTCATGAGTAGAGAGTTCAGCAGCTATTTATGAATGTATGAAAGTAGCAGTCCCCTTCTGATGCCCAAGTCATGTGTCTCTATTTTAATTTCATATATATGTGTATCGCATACATATATATGTATATGAAATTAGACTGTGATCCCTCCTGGATTTAAGTTTTCGTTCAGTTCCAAGGGGATGGTTGTTTTACTTCAGCCTTTGGTTTACTTTTGCCCGAGACCCTTAACATTTGGAGAATCAACGGGGTTAATTTTCAGGGAGAAGAGTTTGGAAGTGTGTAAAAGCCTGTCTTAGCAAGTTAGGGCATTATGTTTAAAAATGCTTTGTCAGATTTATTGCTTGCTGCAAAGTGGCGTTTTGTCTTAGTGAGACTAATGTCACGGCACAATAATACAGACAATGAAGTTTATATTATGTTTATACTGCTAAAGGTCTGAACTCTGTGGAGTCACTTCATAAGCTTCGAGCTTTTTTTTTTTTTTTTTTTTTATATACTTTTTAACCAGTAACTTGATTTTGTTTCATACTTCGAAAAACTACAACATCTATTTTAGGTACTCACTCCAAGAAGTGATACCCAGAAAAACAAACCCTATTCTTCAGGCTTTCCTTACCGAAATGATAAATACCCTGCACCAGTAATCAACAGGCCAGGTTGTTGTTTCTCTAAATTGCAGCAAGGGACGTTTGCACAAATCAAGTACCACTCTTGCAGGGTGAGGCCAGTAATTCATGCACAATATTGTATCAACCACACTAATTTTGGAATATTGGTCAGCTTATTAAGGCGGAAGCATTTCACTCTCCATAGACTAAAAATGAAACCTTCAGCGTCCTATATTGCCATGCCTCAGTCTTACTTTAAGTGGCATTAGTCCCTAAATTTATTCTTTTCTTAGTCCATTCTGCCCCCAAAAATCCCCTTTCCAGTATACAAAGTTTTCTGTCTGTGTTCGACATCTGTCCTGAAAAGCACTTTTTGAATGATCTTAGATACAGTAGAAGAAAGCATCTTCACCTCACAGTGCTGAGGCAAAGGAAAAAAAATAAAAATTACATTTCCATAAAAATCTAATCAAGCATATACAAAAATCACAGTGTCCTCCTGGCTATGCAGGGTTCAGATAGCCAAATTGGATTTTTAAAATTACAGTAAGTGCAGCTTTAAAATAAAAAATCTATTTGAGCAATGTGCTGCACTTGTCTTCTGAAGCTGGAGGTAGTCTTGACCAAAATCTGAGCTACAGTGTAAAGTCCGTGATGGATCTGGGTTCGCCTGAATGCTATACCATGATATGTCAGCAGACGGAAAGAAAGCCAGCTGCTAGTTCTCGTGCTTTCTTCAATGGCTCTCCATTTCTTGTGTTTTTAGAAGGGTATCGTCTCCAGAAGTTTGGGGGAAGGTTGAATATGCTATGGCACTCTGTATTTGTCATTTTCTCTGTCGTCTTTTGTACGGATGCAGTAAGAATTTATTGTTATCGTCAATAGTATTTTCCCCTACTTAATTCAATCTGAATCTAGAGGAAGTTCCTAATTAGCTGCGAATTATATTTAGACCATCGAGGATATTGGTATCTTATTTCTTTATTTTAAAATTACATTTTGACTTTGGAGAGTGAAAGTTTACCCATGTGACTAAAGAGCTGACCTGATCATTGCAATTTCACTTCATTTACAAATACTGCTGATAGACAGAAATGTATGAAAGCAATTATTGTTAGCAGAAAGCCTTAAAAACCTGCTGACTTCAAATTAAACAGCACAATCCTACGATTCCCTGTCATTCTTTTCAAGCACTGGCAGTATCTGTGGAGTATAGGCAATGCAGACAATAGCATGGGATGAAGTGCCAACATTTTCACTATGCATTAAAAGCAAAACAAATCTTCTTGATCGTAGACTCCCTGAGAGTACCTAATACTGTACGTACCCATACAGGAGACAGGATGTGTCTTTTTCTTTAATTTCTTCCCTTTTCTTTCATTTTATTTTGTTGGGTTTTTTTTTTAATTTCTTATTTCTTTTTTTCTCTCTCTTTTTTTTCTTGTTTTGTGTGTGTGCATGATTTGGTAAACATTACACTTCATAAAGATGTAACTCCAGCGAATTCTGAGCAAGAAAGGATGAAAATTGTGTTCATGCACTTTTTTGATTTATGGGAAGAAGTGGCATAAAATGCTCAAGTTTTAATACAGTAAATTCATCATCGGCATACCATCAGATACAAAATATGACACTGCATTGTCACCTTGGACATACGAAAGCAAAGCCATACTTTAGTCATATTATGTGGACATACTACTAGCTACCATCTCAATCTGTGATTTTACCGTTGCTTTTATTATGTTGTTTATTATTATTATTCTTAATATTATTATTATTATTATTATTTGGCTGCAATGTGATTCACATAATCTAAATAAGTGAAATTGTGTACTCAACACTTGATGTTGTTGCATTTATTTATTTATTTATAAGTAGCATAATCTCAATAGTAAATGAGGCATAGGAATTAAGAGTAGAAATTTCATCTTAAAAGCAAAATAAAAAACTCCTTGTTCTGAAAAAGGAATAAATGATAATTTGATCATTTCAGTTACGTGATTTTTCTGCATTTTATAGCCATATTGCCTTTGTGCCTCCCAATACACCTAAAACTATAAATACATGGCATAGCTCCTACGAAATTGTAAGTAGAAAGCAGTTTCTTTCAAATGATCTCAATATTATTTCACTAAAAAATGGCTAAAAGGCAGGAGGCTATTTTTATTGTAATGAAAAGTTTACATAGGGAAAGAATTTAAAAATCCATGTAGAAACCCCATGTTGCCATTCATTTACTGCTAATTCAGATTTATTTCTGCATATAAACTTGAGGTTATAGTCTGTGCCTAGACCTTAAATGCACCAGCGGAAGGATAAAAAAATCCTTCAAAATACCAGTTTTTCCCCCACAAGTACAATTGTTCTTGTGCCTTCTGTGGCTTACAATTTTCATCTTTTAAACTTTATTTTTCAATTACTACAGCTGCAATAAACACTGATTTTTTTTTTTTTTCCGGCTGTTTGACATAATGTTGATAGCTATGCATATTTTGTGTCTTTTTAAAAATTAAAAAAAAAAAAAAAACAAAGCAGGAGAATACGTTTTTGAAGAAGAGAATTTTTAGAACAGTTTGATAACGCAAATTATTTTTTCTCAATTGTTTGAGCAGCATTCAAGTTTTGAAAATTCTTGTAGAAGCCAATTTTTTGTAACTGTGGTGCAAATCTTGTGTTTTCTTAGCCTGATGAAAAGTAGTATAGAAGCAATATTTCATACGTGACGTGCATATACATATACATACGTAGTCACACACACAGAAACAAAATGTGTGGGTGTATGTATGTATATATACACAGGAACACACACACACACAAAATATGCGTATGAAGTGAAAAGCTTACCTTTTTCCTATCTAGATTAAGAACCTATTTTAGACATTTGTTATGTTTTGTGAAAAGAATGTTCTATTTGAAACTACAAAACATTTAATTCTTACTGTATCTCTGGTTGTTTAATGGGAACGTTTCACATTTAATGGTAAACACGTGGAAGATGTTAGAATGTAGTAATTATTTAAGGAAGTGTTCACCCATGTATTCCTGAGGTTTGCTTTGTGCCTCTGAGTATTATTTAATTAAAGTGTTTTAAGTTTGCAGAATCTTTGTTACTGTACCAGGTATGTGGGTGAACATTGAAAATAGAGGGGAACTTTTATAAAGCAATGTAAATATTCAACCTTATGGATGTTCTTGCATAAAGACATAAGATTTTAATAACTACATTCTGAAAACATCTGTTGAATTTATAAGAAACACTACAGTAACTGTATAGATAGTTGAAAGCATTCTTGAAAATCCAGCGCTCTACTTTTAAAAGTTAAGTCTCTTTCATCAGATGTCAAGGGAATGGGTGATACAGTTTCTGTAAAATTGCAGAATTTTTTTCTATGTATATGAAGTCAGTTAATAGAAAAATGTTTTTTTCCACAGGTTAATATTAATTAAGAAATAAAGGTGAAGATTTTGTGGCTTTAAAGATAGGATTTTCACCAGCAGCATTGAAAGATTATACATATATATATATACAGAAAGATATATATATATATTAAAAATGGAAAGTGGTTTACAAAACCCCCAAAATGAGCACTGTACATGAGAAGTGAAAGCAAAAACTATATTTGCCATGTGTATTATATAGCAATCATTGGTGTTAATAGTGCAAATGTTTCCTTCTGGTACCAACTACGTGTTTGAAAATTCCAATACGCATTGTTTTCAAAAAGCTCCCCTTAAGGAATGTAACTGGTTTATATGAGTAAGCAGTTACTGTATTGCACTTAAATGTTCTGTTGAAGGAAATGCAATTTTGTTTTCTGTAGAACTGTTGGTTGTAAACCATCTATAAACTGAAGCTAAAAATGCTCATATTTAGAGCTGGGATGAAAACTGGTATTTAACCTTTGTATCTTCTTAGGAATATCCTTTTTAGTGTATGAAAGGTGGTGGCACTATGACTTTATTTAGTCTTTTCATCTGAGCCACAGTCACCTCTCTCCCGAAGCAGCCACCTTCCGAATGCACAAATATACTGGGATATGTAGAAACAAATCTAGAAGAAACAGCGAGCTTACATTTTTCTCTGAAATCCATCCTTCCTGCATTAATTGTACCACTTGAGTGAGATATTAGACAAACACAATAACCATCTCATTACCATATAACGTGTAAGAGTCAGAAAGTACAAAGAAGGAAAAAAAATAAGCCTCTTTAGGTTGGTTTTAATGCTGCCCAGAAGAGTCAAAGGTTAAGGTTTAAACGGATATTGTCCCAGCCATTACTCATATGTATATAGTTACAAAAGTGACAAAACACTGCCTTTATATTATTTAGCAATATGTTGTAAATAGCATTATTAAGCTCTTTTTTTGTAATAAAGACCCTTTAATTTGAAGATAGTACAATAACTGAACTGATAAAGTCAATTTTTGATTTTTTTTTATTTTATTTTTTAGCTAGAGGCAATTTCAACTGTGGATTTTTTTGTTGTTGTCTATTGTTCTGAAGACTTTGCATAATTTATTGGTTTAATTTATCCTAATTTATTTGATGAAGGTGTACAATTTTGTATTACCAAGGATGTACTGTAATATTAATTGATGACAAGATAAAACAATAAGACTCCCCTGTCCGTTTGGAAAAAAAAGGTGCAGTAGACAATTGATTGAAAAAAGTTACAATTCTAGCTTGGCAGCTACTAAATTTAAGATAAACACAGGAAAAATGTTTGGGGGGGGTGGATTTTATTTTGTGTGTTTAAAGCTTTTGTATACTCTCCAGACTTTTACCTTTTTGCTTTGTACCACTTAAAGGATACAGTAGTTCAATTGCCTTGTGTGCCTTCCATCTTCTCTAAACTGAATGTATGTGCAGTATATATGCAAGCTTGTGCAAAATAAAATATAAATTACAAGCTCATTGCCATTGTTTATATTTATTTCCAAAAGTTTACGTTGCCCCGTATCAAGAGGAGAACCACTGAACCTCTCTGCTGCGGCCAGGCTGTGCCTAACACTGTAGTCTTCTGAAGGTTTTCTTTTCCCCTTAGTTCGAATTATTTATTAATGAAACTGCCAGCCCTCTTGCAAAATGGATATAATGATTTATCTAATCCGGTGTCCTACCTCCAGCACCGGTTAAGATAATGAATGTTATTTTGCAATAGTCTATCAGACAAGGAATAACTCCCTGCAAGAGACTTGTTATGTCTGAAGCATGGGCAGCCCTTTAAATTAAATGTAGCCAGCATGAGATAGAAAGTACTTTTATTTATGATGTTTAATCATTTCCTGGATATAATTGCCATGCTGGTGTCCTGCAACAGGGAGTTCCACAAGTCGCATGAATGGAGAATAATGCATGTTCCAATGTGGTCCACATTTGTTCCTGTTACCCATTTCCCCTTGTTAATGGTCGATACTGTTCTCTATTCTTTTTATTACAATCTATCAGTCCTCCTCGGATCACTTCCTTTTAAAGCTGTACAATCATTAGCATTATATGAAGTAATCTGTTCTTACACATTTCCTCAAAATGCAAGTCTCATTTGTTCATTGTTTTTCTCTAGTCCTTCGCTATTTCTGCTGTTTCATATGTACCAAAATTTTGAGGTTGAGCGAACCTTTGATTTACATTATTGTCTGTGTTTCAGATATGAATGGTCTCTTTTTGGCTTAGAATTGGTGCAGATGGCAGTAAGATGGTAGCTTATTTGGATCACAAAATCATGCAAGAATTTTTTGATTTTGAAGGAGGAGGATATTAAAAATATGTTTTCATCTGAGGTCATTTATTTTCAGAATCTTCCCTGATTCGGCCTCAGGACACTGTAAAGCTGAGATGGCGCCTGAATCCAGCTTTAGCTACATTGTAACAACCAAATAAATACTTCATATCTGCAACAGCAATTAAAATTCTATGTCTTTTTATACAACTGGAGTTGCATTTGCTGGGCCACATCAACACCAGGTGTAAAGGAGGTCTGTGGAAGGTCATGAAGTTGCATGTATATAGCGAATCATCCTGTAGGTGTAAGATCTTCCCTGATTCTCCTGCAAACAAATTGCCTCTACTAGTTCACATCTAACCACACCACCAAACCAACATACTAGCATTTTCAGGTCAAAATACTTGACATACAGGTCTTTTCTTAAGGAACTGGCTGCCCCACAGCACTTACTAATTGTCCGTGTGTCCGGGAGGTTGCTAAGACCATGGCATGGTGAGCAGGGCAGACTGCAGCATCTGAAAGGAGTGCGTCAAGGTCCCTGGCTCATCGGCTCCAGAAAGCCTCCAGCCTTGAGGAGCCCCTCTGCCAGCCTTGGTTCGCAGCGAGCACAGGCATCCCAGGAGGGAGCTGCCAGGAAACCATGAAAATGCTTTCCTTGTCAGAGGGAAGCCAAAGAGAGGGTGAGGAGACCAAAACCAGGCAGCTGGTTAAGCACGTCCTAGCACGAAGGCAGCTACAGATGACGAGGGAGCACTCATTTTTGTGTTAGCTAGCAAGACTTAACTTGACGGAGGAGAGAGAGATCATCCTCAGGTGCCCAGTTAATGGACCAAACGATACAAGCTGCATGGCTAATTGCTAGCTTGCTCTGTCCCCTGAGCAGTTTTTCTCTCAAATACGCTGGTTCTATGAAACAGAAGACACTATTTGCCATTTTACCCTGCAGTGGAAAGCACACAGATCTCTAAATAAGAAATCCTAGCTATTGGCATCTCAGAATACTGCAGGAGTTCAGAGCTAGACTGGAACTTGGCAAGTAGTCCCTGTCATTGCAGAGGGCCAAATCAACTTTCCCAGGCTTCAAGCACCCTGAAATGATCCAAATTCTGCTGATCTGGCCATCTGTGCTTGGAAATCCTCAGTTCCCCTAATACCTGGAATTTTTACAATAAGGAAGATACTACGTTCTAGCTTAAAAATCATAAGGAAGACATGAGTCATCTCTGACCAAGGGAAACAGAGCAATTTTATGTCACTGAGACCATCACTAGGAAATGGGTTCTTTTACACATCACATTACTGTAGAAGACTGCATTTTGTGATTTGAGACCCTGAAAGAGTTAATTGCTCTCGTTTTCTTGGTCTGTACCCTTATTTATGCCCAGTCTAGGTTGTGCCAACACAATTTCTATGGAGATGATCCCTTCTGATCCAGTCTTCCCTCTTTGTTAGGAGGGAAAGGGAACTGATGGGTGAGTTGCAGCGTACGACTGACTGCGTTTAGGAAATAACAGCAAACAAGTCCGTCACTCTTTGCAATGGGTCACAGTGTTTCCCCAAACACACTATTCTGATTCAGTTTTAAAATATGGCATGGCGTTTATTTTAAGAGCACAATACGGAAAATAAATTAAATTGTTGCTAAAGCTTATTGTTGAACAGGGATGGAGGGCTCTTGTGGTGGTGGCAGAACTGCTAGAATAAAAGGGGGGGG
>VYZM01022822.1:449065-469232 GCA_013398915.1 Dromas ardeola
GGTGGGGGCGGGGTGGGGGTTTCCCTGCATGGTCCAACTCTCCGACCCTCTGGGCACATTGCAAGGCCTGCCTGTTCTCCCAGCTTTTCAGTGGGCAGGGGCATTTGGAGAAGATGCCTATCAAAGCCTGATCGATTGGTGGCTGCAGAAAATCCATCATTTGCTACAATGCTCAGTTTTTGTGTACAGCTTATTAGTATCACTAACATACCTGTACCTCAAAGAGGTGAAAGAGGTATCTTTTATTTGCATATTAAATTTTTTTTAGAGACTCAAATGAATTCTCATCGGCTCAGGTTAGCCTGGCTCCTTCCAGAGCTGCAGAGCAGAGTGAGACACCGACTCTCGTGCAGAGAGTGGACCCCCCCAACCTCGCTCTGCCCAGAGTCTGGGAGGCTGTGATTGCATTTTCATGAATAAATCCTAGGCGAGTGAATAGTGGTACTTTCCCATTTATTTGGGAATCAGTGTGAAAAAACAAACAAACAAACAAACAAGCTATTTGCTTCACAACAAAACACATGAAAATGAACTGCTGTTCACGCTCAAAGGCAGTTAATTGCATGCACAGTTTAATTTTATTCTTTAAAATTAGACTTAAGGTTGAATATATAGCTAGGCAAAGGAAAGGTGAAAAAAAAAAAAAAGATGGCACAGATAGCTAAAGAAATACAACCAGCTCCAATGTAAATATGTTTGCAGTTTGCAAGAGACCTGCCAGTCAAGCAGCTGTGGGAGGTAACAGGGGAGAACGCATGAGAGGAAAAAGTCTTGTGGCAACAGTGGCCAGTTTCATTATGGCCACTGCCAGACTGTGAAACAACTCTGGGGGCTTGAAATCCTATTGCCTATTAAAACTGGGCATGACAGCTCTTTTTTATGCTTCACCAACCAGAGATGGAACTGTGTCCTAAGGGAAATAAGGAAAAATATTTATTACAAGTGTTTAACACCTTTTAGTACAAAACAACCCTAATATGCAGCACTCAAGGATAATTCATGCCAGCACATGTAAAACCAAGGGGAATCGCTTATCAGCTCAATAATTTGGTCAGAGCTTTTAAAGGACGAGATGATGCTCCAGTCAAAACCCTGAGCCCAGATTTCTCTGAAGTGCAGGCACTTTAGATTTATTTTTTTATATTATTTTTACAATTTCTCAGTAATCAACACAAGGCTCTGAAAACACACCCATCCCAGGGACTGCATGGCTGCCTGACTTGGGCTGAAAAGCGGCCATTCAGATTGGAGATTTACCTGCCCCTCATGCATGGCAATAGTTGTTGGCATATTTCAGAAAGCTGCAGAACAGTTAGGGGTGGATCTCGAACAGCCCACGAGGCTGAGGTTTAAATGGCTTTAAAGGCTTATTTTAACGTGCACCCTGAGCTCACCTTAGTTTGCAAACACCCTGGAAGTCTAGGGACACTCAGGTCAAGGCGTGTATTTCTAATCTTTCCTAATAAAATGGTTGTGCTTAGAAGCAGCAAAACATAGAATGAAATTCACCGCTTTCTTACGTGAACCTACGCGTTACGATTTCCCAGCTTTTGGTGAAACCTAGAGCTCAGGCAGAGAGCTCCACCATGCATTGAGTGCCAGAGAGAAAAAACTCGAGCACTTTCAAAAGGCTGAGCTCAAAGCTTTTCACGCTGCCGGCTGCGTGTCCCCATTTTATAGACTGCGAAAGGAAGATGCGGGACGGCGGCGCCTCCTCCCCAGGACCCCCTCATGCCCGCTGCCAAGCCAGGAACAGCGCCCGGTCCTCCAGCCCCCCACTGGGCACCGGGCCGCTGCCAGCCCTCTGCGTTACTCATTAACGCTCGCCGTTACTCGTTAACAGCCCGAGCAAGGGCTTCACGCACCGCCCTCGCAAAGCCCCTGGTTTATATTGCGCAATCGACATGCTGCTGCCGTTCCTATTTTATTTTCTAGCAGAAACCTTGCTTTCCAGCATCCTTTTGCATCCTCGCAAGTGACCGGAGACGATATTTTAATAAAATACTGTTTACCCAGTCATTTGCTTTTGTAGAACCTGGTGGGAACTAGAGAGAAATCAGAAAAGCCCATCCGTGGCGAGGATTTCCCCTTGCCTGCGAGCCAGGTTGCTCCCTCCTCAGTACTGGTGCACACCGTCGGGAAGGGCCTGCTGCTTAAATGGTGTTTCTGACCTTCCAGAAATTTCTAGAGTATTCAGCAGACCTTCACCGGGGCCACGGCTGGCTGCCGCCTGCGGCATGGGGAGGCACAGGGTGGCCATCTCTGTTGCTGGTGGGGGCCGCGCTGGGAAAAGAGCAGGTTGGGGGGTGCTGCAGTGGGGCAATGGGGGAAACCTGGCTCTGCCAGGAATGACCCTGCGCAAAGGGCCGGGCAGATGGGCGCTGCCTGAGGCCACATAAGCTGTTCCTTACTCTGGGTGAAGGTACTGGAGTCCACAGCCCATGGGCCAAGTGGGGCCGGGGGGTGCCGGAGGACGGCAGTGGCAGTAAGGGTCCGGATCCCCACCGCAGCTGGAAACTTCCTCAGCAGCGGAGAGAAGCCAGTGCCCAGCGGCAGGCACCCCTGCCCTTCACACAGCTCCCTCCCAATATTTCCAAATTTCACACCGTTCTTACATCTCTTTGGAAGAGGGAAGTGAGAGGGGGATGACTGTGGTTTTGACAAGGTAAACGTGGCAGCAGCCCCATCAAATAGGCACATATGTCGTCCCCAGCAAAAGACCTGTACAACTGTCCTGTGATTCTAGACATAGTGTTATATCACTTGCAAAATTCAGGACTTGTCCAAAATATGGTACTCTTAACTTTTTTTTATAGATGATATCAGTAATATAAAATAATTATTATTGTTATTATTAACCTTAAGGAACTTTGTTTTTCCGTAAATATAAATGAAGTGTATTTATCCTTAATCTGATTTCAAATGACCTGAAAAGAGGATCAAAAAAAGTGCAAGATAGCTGTACAACAGGGAAGAAAATGGTGGGGGGGTGGGGGTAAGGGGGGCAGTGAGGGTGTTGACTGCAAAAGAAAGAAAATTATCCCAATTCTAGCACTGCTGGAAAAACGTGAAAGTTATTGCCGCACAAAGAACCTCTTGAACTGCTCTGCCTTCCAAAATTTCTACTGCACTCTCTGCAGTTACTTGTGTATGGCAGAAGCAGCATCTTTGTATTATATGAACAGTCTGCTTCATAATCAAATACCATCTGTCGCTACATCTGAACTTGTTTTCAACATCTGTGCGTTCTGGTCTTAACAAAGCTTTAAAAACTAATTCAAAAACTTTCACAGATCACTGACTAAATACGTACATTTACCATCTTTCATATTGGTTTAAAATATTTCTTCTATAGCTGCATCCCCTTGGCTGGGAATAGTTAAGATGTATACACTGAGTTGCTTTATTAAGCTTATTTTCTAATGGCCTTGGGTAGCCAAGTGCAAAAGAGGGACACTTGCTCAGGCACCGAGAGGACCCATCATATTCTTTCTTGGTGCCAATACAGTCCCTTTCTGCCAATGAGAAACCTGAAAGTTGATCAGCTACCATACCCCAATTACTCAAAATGACACTACAGATAAAACTGCAACCAAGGGGAGAATCAACTGTATGGCTTATATGCTGCTAAAGTGTGTCTGAACAAATGGTGAAGTAAAATCATGAGAGCCCTCAGGAGGATAAGTACGTTGTTACTTTGCACATGCTTCAGAAATGTGAAGTACATCTTTACAGAACTTTTGGCCAACCCCCTGGCAGATGTTGACCAGTTTTGCTTATGTATACATCAGTTGCAGAACACTAAAACAGAGATTGGAAATTTTAATTTAGTCAAGGCAGTTGGGCTAAAATGATGGCTTTTGTTGAAACCATTAAATAGAGCTGCCTAATGAAGTACAGTACAGCACTGGCAAACCGAGCCCTGATGAGATGCAGCAGCTTCCAAACTGCAGCCCTGCAAAGGGGAAGAAGGAAGCTTGCAAGTCTTTAACTAAAGTGGAATGGCGACAGCCCTTGTAAAGCTGCGTTTGATTTTGTGTTTGAGGGCAGACGCACTTGTACATTATCGCCCTGACATTTTAACCATTAGTTGGAAATGTGCCGTTGCAGTTCCTGCCATATATTTCTCAATCCTATTTGTTAGAAAGTGAGCTAATAGACAGTGTGATGAAGTGATCATAAATTCACTTTCAAAGGGCATTTGGGTTCAGAGCCTAAAGATTGAATATGGCAAATTCTTAGGCACAGGGAAGAAGGTGGGGGCCAGGAGGGTCATTCTCACTGATGGGTTCAGTGATTGATTCCACTACAGAACTATATTTGCCCTTTACTTGGCTGTTTAACACAGAATAGCTATAATAAGTTCCCGATCCATTATTCCTCTTCCTCCTAGGGTCACTATGAAGTTGAAAGAAAATATAACCTTGGCTGTGATAAAATAAACTTTAACATTATCAGGTGTTTGGAAATTGGAAGGTGTCTGATTGCTTTATATAGGATACACGCAAACACACACATGCACACAAAGGGTTATAATATAATCCTCCATGATGCCTCTGACAAATGGTTATTACCATTCAGTATTGGTTTTTTGCTCATGCAATAATATGGTGTCATGCAAGTCCACACAGCCTTGAAATTCTTCTTATTATACATAGCCTTCCAAAACCCACACACAGTATGCTGCTTTTTTGACCATGATTAGCCACATTTTTTTAAACATAGGTGGCTTAGAACAAAATTTGCTTTGAGAGAGCAAAAAATTTCTGAAACACAAGATGAAAATGAGTGTTTTAGCACAAGGCAGCCCCAAAATATTTTCAATAATCAGGAGAGACTTATGTTCCATTTTACTGTTTTATGTGTTATATAGTACAGAGCAAGTGCCACTGTAGTTAAGTGTTTGTCAGCATTTCCCTTGTAAATCCTGGTTTTCCAGAGGGTTGCTATAACTTGGCAATTTCAAATCACATTGGGCTAACACTCACTATACACATTGTCAGCCCAGATGCAAATTTCTGTTGTTGTTATTACCAAAAATGAAATCAAGTGAAGCTGCTGGATTTTAGTTGATGGCAAAAGTGGTTTGGAGGTGGAAGGGATGGGTTTTTTTCCTTTCTGTTATTCCTGGTTGGGATTTTGTTGTTGCAGTGGTCTGATTCAAATGGGTTTGTTTTGAAAGGGATGTGAAAAGGAAGTTAGGGTATGGATATTTTTATACACCCCAAAACATAAGTGACGCATAGAAGGCTCAGGGAGGACAGCATTCTGATCTGGTATAACTTACTTACAGTCAGGCATATGGTATTCAGGGGTGCACCTACTGATCTCCATCCCAAGCCTTGGTTCTGCGTTGTGAAGGCCTTAATATGCTAATAAAGGTCCGTCCATTCAGCAGCTGAATTCTGCAAGAAAACACAGAATTGGTTGACTCAGCTGGAGTGACTGCTGTGAAGCACATAAGCAAACCCTGGCCTCCTCCCCCTAGCCCTTGGGACCGACCTTTCGGGTTCCTGCAGGACCCCATAAACTCCACTGGCTGAACCATGAACAAGGGGCCAAACCTCCTCCTTCAACATCCCCAAAACCTGCACCGTCCCGCAACGGGCACAGGAGAGCACAAGACTTTGGGGCTGCAGTCCCAGATATCCTGTTTGACAACTGAAGGAGGGGTGCCTCCTCCTGCCAGTCCTTGCTGGCCCCAGTGGGACTCAGGCCCTGGGCGAATGCAGGACAAAGAGGAAGAAGAGGAGGTGAAGGAGAAGGAGGTTCAGCAGGCACCACAGACTGGCTCTCCAAACCATGGGGTAGAGAGCTCAGCAGGCTGAGCACAAAATGCTGCTCTCCTCCATGGATAGAGAGTTGGTGCTGCACACGAGAGGAACTCTCACCAAATCGACAAGACTTTTTCTGTTTTATTTGTTTTTCCCTTCACTTTCAATTAACGAAAATTCCATTTCAAACTTAAAAAAAAAATGCTGAAGCATTGCTCTCCCCTTATTGACTGAGTCTTTTACTATTTAACAACCACTCAGTTTTGTTAACTGCAGAAGGCTGTACTGAAATGCTCTCGGCTGCTTTCCTCTGAGGATATAGCCCTCCACTCCTGCAAAGCACAGGCATGTAAATCCAGACTGAAAGTGGATTTACATCAGTGTAGTGCAGCAGTATATTGTAAGAGTAAGTGGAGAAATAGGCCTAAAGTCAAAGGATTGCGTTGAGGAGCAGTGCACTTCTAGATGTTTACAAATCTAGAGGATTTCTTGCAAGTAAAGAAATGGGGAGTCCCTGAGTGAACAGTTGTTACCAGCTCTAGGGAGGATAAAAAGTGGTGATACCACACTCCAGCTGCCTGGAGAAAGACAAATTACAGAATATGTTCATATCACTTAGCAGATATCCACAGGTCTTGTAGTACTTTTAAATCAGACCCTCAGCTGATGTGACTTGCAGTGCTGTCAGCTGTGGGGTTTATCTCACTACTGTTGGAGGTGTTGGGTTATGACTTGTGTTATTTTTGGTGCTCTGGACTGAGAGACTAAGGTCAGCAGAAGAGTCTATGACATTAGTAGTGTTATATCAATTTATATTAAGTGAGGTTTCAGTCTGCTTATAGTAGAAGCAGGTTGATTTTATAAGCCATTGCTCATGTACCTGCCTCCAAGATCTGCGGCAATCGGAGCTACCCCATACACCACTTTGGCATAGAAAACAAGATCCATATTAGCCACACACTGTTTTCCCCATATGGAAAAATACTTAAGTAGATTCCACTTGAAAACAAACTGCAATTCCCTGCCTACTTAGTTAAGCTAGAATGCCACTTTTTTTCTATATCCAACACCAAATTTCCGTATGTTGATGCATTCCAACACAAAATTCAAGCTTTGAGGTCAGAGGACCCCAGCTAAATGTCAAGATTTTTCCACACAAAAAAGACACTGGATTTGCCCTCTATGTAAGACATACAGCAGATAAAACCAATAATACCTTATCTCCTGCCATGACTTCCTGGCCAGGAGCAGCAGCAATATATATTAAGATATCAATTGACTGTTTATAGGATTAAGTAAGGAATAGCTGAAATCAGTCCGTGCTTTTATTTGAGTTTAATTCATCCAGTCATAGATCTGTGTGGTAACCACCTATAATAAGGTAATAATAACAATAATAATAGAGCTTTGCACTTTTACAGCATCTTCCATAGAAAGCTATCTCAGTGTGCTTCACAAACACTACTCTTACATCCATTCCTTCAATTCCTTCACTTTCTCCTCATCTTTATCTGTAGAATTTGCAGTAATACGATAGCGTGAATAGCCTTACAAATAAACTAAGGCAAGATGTTATTTCAATGAACTACAGAAAAAGCGAGGTAAAGTTATTTGAAAAATATGAGAGAAATTCAGTAGGCTGGGGATGGTATATGTTCACTTCGCTAACATATTATGTGCTCAGTTAAGGATAAAAGAAAATCCATCCATTCTGCTAGGCCGGCTGATATTTGTTGTATTAAAGGAACATAAATCAACGTATACCACTCAGCATGTCTTGTTTCTGAGACAAAAAATGAAGAAGAAGAAAAATGTCAGTGAAGAAAGTTTGGAAAGATATGGGATTCGTTTCTTATGACAGATAATATTTTCTAAAATCTCAGTCTTATGATCACACATTTCTCATGTAAATAAGTCTCAGCATTGAAAGGTGACAGGAGATGTAGGTACGGGGTTGCAATTTGAGACTCCCTGGAACAGCAACGCTCTCTTTATCTACGGTTATATGGCAGCTAGCTCACTAAACACAGTTATGAGAAAAATAAGAAATCCTAACCAACACTGCCACAGGTATTGTCTTCAATGTCCTGAACTGACTTCAGAACAAGGAAAGAAGAGGCCGTTTGCTCCAGGAAATTCATCCCTGGAAGCTTAGCCTGTCTCCAGTGGAAAACTTCCTAGGGTGAAATTCCCTCCATGTGGATAGCCAGCCCAAAGCCCATATACCACTAAGCTTGTGGTAATGACTCCTTCCATCTCAGCGCTTTAATTTAAAGTGAAAGGGAAACAAAATTTAAAAGACAAGGAAAACACCTGAGAATGCACAAAATTAATGCAAGCAGGCAGATTTGGGAGAAAAATGCCCAGTAAAGACGTGTTTTCTAAACAGAAGGTGCTGCGAAGCACGAAAATCCCAACCTCCCACCAGTATCAGAGGCCTTATTCCTCTTGCATTGCCTTAGGTTTGAATATTCTCTCCACAAAGAAGCCTGTCCTTCTATGACTAAGTGGCCATTTCCTTTGCTGGGCACTGCAACACCACCAACAAACCCGCTTGAATCAGGCACAAGTGAAATGCTGGGAGAGGCACGGATAGCAGAGGGAAAGGGGAACAGGCAGTGAGCTCCACTGGAGGACCAGGAGGAATGAGAGACCTGTGGTCCATGCCTCAACTTCTCCACCCATAAAATACAAGCAGTAGTAAGTATCTTCCTGTGCTAAGTATATCGAGACAGGCTGGCTGTGTAAACGTTAAGACTACTACCAGCTATTACCCCTTCAGTAATTTCATTCTGCCCTCCCCCTTTCCTCAGTATGACAGTGACTGCAGTGCTAGCACAGCGATCGAATATTCTCATGCCTCAGATTCCCTGGTATTTAATTTTTACATCATTCTCAGAACCTATCACATATTTGTTTTGATTTATTCAATATTGATCCTTTCTCTGACTTTCGAGCAGCTATCACCTTCCCCGCCTGTTCCCAGGGAATCTGCCAAGCCAGCAGTTTGTGATTTTGTCATAATACATGTGTTTCGTTCTCCGAGTGGCTGTCACAAGCTTCTGGATCTCACAAATGTTACATCCCCTCTTTTTATTCACAAGTTCTGTATATTAAATGTTCCCAGAGATGGGTTTTTTTCGTGTGGAGAAACAAGGCTTTTTGTATCAGTTTGCAGGGTACAAATCTAAACCTGGTTTAGTGGAGAAAGAGGAGCTTGATTTTTGCTGGATTTGAATAAATGCTCTTATACTGCTTTCTACAATACACTATGCACACCGGAGGAGAAAAAGAAAGCTGAGTGACACAAGCCTGGGGCAACATTTTCTGAAGTGTCTAGGTGACTTGGGCTCATTTCACTTTGTTAGCAGACACTCACATTTTGCTTGCTCACAGTACAACTTACCCAAGCACCTCGCTCACTTCAGAAAATCAGACTGAGATATTCTAAACAGCTTTCCCCAAATCTGTTCTTTGTTAGTGCTGCGTCTCGCAGCTGGTGGTCTCCTCCAGTGTGGCCATGACAAGAAGGCCACATATCACCAGTCAAAGCATCGTCCAGTTAGGAGCTAGCCCTTTCCAAGGGAGAATAAAGCAAAACCCGTACCGGCCCATTTTAAGTGGAGCACAACCATCAGACGAAGGGAAGTTTTCATTTCTCTTTATTTGGCTCCATCTGGAATACTACCCATGGGTTTGAAACCCTGCAAGTCAAAGAGGATGCTGAGAAACTGGGGAGGTCCCAGTAGAAGGCTACCAAGATCATCAGGGCTAAAGCACACAGATGCTGAGGAAAGACGGAAGCAACTAGACTTTTTAAGAAGCTGACGAGGAGGCCGGGAAGGGAGGTCTCTAGTCAGTAGTTGAAGGGCAGTCGCAAAGACAATGGAGCTGCTGTTCTTGGTAGTGGCAGGCAGTAAAACAAGGAGTAATAACTGTGAGCTGTGGCTCAGGACATTCAGAATAGGCATGAGGGAAAACTTACCCAACGAGAGGAGTAGCGCAGGAATGGGTTACCTGAGAGCTGATATCTCTGTCCGCGAAGGATTCCGAGACTCATTGAGAAAAAAAACAGAGCTGACATTATCTGGCCAGTTAGTAATATCTGTGCACTAAGCAGGAGGCCGAACTAGATGACCTCCAGAGGTCCCTTACAATTCATACTTCTATGGTCAAAAACTGTTATGGAATTTCAAAGGAACTCTTCCAAGAAGCACTCTGAGAGCGTACACCTGTACACACAGAGTGAGAAATCAAGCACAGCTTCCAATACAAACAACTTCTCAGGATATTCTGCCATAAAATTCAAGCTCCTGTGATCTCACAGGCATTTGAGAGATGAAGTAGGGCAGAATATAGCAATCTGAAAAAAATAATCCCAGTGTTTTTTACATTCAAATTTTTAGTCTTATGTCCCCATAAAATTCTTGCACCATTCAGGAAACCCCCAGCTTTCTGCAGAAGCAATGGCTACCTTCCTCCTCGTTCTCCGACAAACTCTTTTTCTCCCCAAACTGTTTTCCCTGCTTGTGAAAGTTTTCTTTCTAATTCCACATCCTGATATTTTGGGCGTTTTGCCTTTTTTCTCTCAGGAACATGCCATCTTGTGTAAGCCCAAGATCTGGCTCCATCTCTCAAGTCATTTCCACTCACAGCAGCCTCAGAAATAATTGGTTAATTAGAGGCATATGCTTGGGTGCTGTGTCCATTTCAACAGTTTATGCCGTAGCACTCAGGGGAAGCAATGGTGGAAGAATCAATCCTTTCCTATGGAGAGATATCTTTTGTTTGATTGTTGTACAACCCCAGGCAGCTTATAAAGTAAAAGATGGGTTTGTACAGGGAAATTCAGAGATGGGGCAGACTTTTGCATGGATTCTTTTCAATAAACATTTCGCTGCATTACCATTTCTGCTATTGCGTCCAGTGTCACCAGGGAACGGTTCAGCATAAACACCTCCTGAGGAACTGTTCCAGAGCCTAATGCCAACCTGAGACAGCTGCTGATGCTGAACAACATCATCAAGGGCCCACTGTCCCTTCCTGCCACTCCTCCTCCTTCACTACCAGTGAAAGAACTATGAAAAGACCAAGAGCTGGTGTACAGCCAACAAGAACTAAAGATCTTGCAGCTGGTTGTACCACCTGTGCCTTGTGAAATTCCAGCCAAAACAACGTCCCCTCCCTCCCCTCAGATAACCCCTTTATTAAAGAGAAGGGCACAACATTTGATAACTTCATAAGCGGGAGTGACACGTGCACAGCGGCAGATATGGAAGGCAATTGCTCCCGCTATTGCTAGTGGCTGTGGACAACTGACCGTCTTTTGTGGGTGTGCAGGGCCACTCTGGGTGAGCCGTCTAGTACGTTTAAATCCACACGCAGTGTGTAAGCCACATTGTGCCAGATATATATAGCTGTTCAATGCCACCCTGCTGAGCCAGTGCCAGGACAGATCACATGGCGCTTGCTTTATTTGGGCTGGTTTGAGGGAGATGTACAGAATCCATGAGTGAAAGCGCTGATACATGCTACTCTGACACAAAAGGAAGAATCCTTCACTTAGGGCCAGAGAGCAAATCCAGTGTTCTGGATTCCCCTGTTAATATCAAAGGGCATTATACTTACGTAGTCAGAGCACATTGTCTCAGGCCAAGTTCCACCACACATCTCTGAGATGGGAATTTTGCTTGAAGAATGCTAGAAATGGGTCTATAGCTATTAACTGATGACATTCTTCAAGCAGCAGAATATTAGGCCTATTTGTTTTTATCTTTTACTTGCGATTAATGTTTTGATTAATAATTTTTATTTTAACTGGACTATAAATGTGAAGGTAGTACAGTTAAGATGGAAATTATGCATTTTCACTCCATCTCATTCATGTATGTACTTCAATTTGTGTGTTTTCACATGTAGCAAGAGCTTAAGCTTTTGTCCTGCATGTGTCCATGTCATTATTTAGATTCAATACTGATGGGTGCTAGAGAGAAAAAGACTCTAAACAAATACATCTGGGTACAACCAGGAAATTAGTTGTTGTGATTACAGTGCACATCCTGGTGACACTAACAAGAGAGGTAAGACCTTATTTTTCATGGATGCCTGGTCTAAAGAGAGTCTCCTGATGCTGCCCTGCCTTCAAACACATAACTGACCAGCTTTGACTCTATTCAGTTAAGGGCAACAGCACTCATATACAGTGGCTTATTATAAAATATCAGCATTACAACTTTTTAATCTGATTAAAAACATCTGGCACTAGGGTGATCCAGCTGGCAGCTCATGAACCCATACTTAAGTTGCGGAATGGCTGGGCTCATCCCACCATGGTTGCCTCAGCAGAGACCAAGAACAGCTGCTACAGTGGTGCCGAAAGCTGAGCACCTCTGCAGCATCTCTGCCCAGCCAAGGGTTTCTAGACACCACCTGGAGGCAGGATTGCTGCCCAGGGCACAGCTGGAAGCCAGGAGGGTGGGCATCTCCTCTGCCTGGCCCACGGCAAAGAAAGGTGGGCTAGGGGCAGGAACACCAGCTTCTCTGCCCAAGAAGTTTGGGTCTGCCCTGTATGAAATAGCTGGAAATCTGTTGTCTGTTAGAAGCTGATCTCCTATTGAAGGTCACCCAACATTGTACTGGAAGCACTGGGAACATTTTTAAACGATCCTTCAAGGAAGGAACTACTTGGCAGGAGGATTTCATTTTGCACACTTAGTTCTCTCTAGAAATTTCTGCCACAGAACACGTACTCTTCCTTATTGACTCCACAGGGTGGTACTGAGAGGAAATACACCATGACCTTCATCAAAATAAGAAGTACCATTAATACAAGTCCTATTCTTTCTCTGCTTTCCTCACAGAGTTAAGCGAGGCGCAGGAATCATCAAATTAAATGGCTGGGTCAGCTTAATGTAATAAATCTATTAGTTCATATCATCATATATTTGATTTATACTACCCTAGACAATTACTAGCATGTCATTTCTTTGTTTAGGGATTTTTAATTTGAAAGTGTTCTAATCCTTAGTGTCAGCTGTTCCTGGTGGGTGATGACATATCTGCTGTGAGTGAAACATTCTGATGACATATAGAGTGTAGGAATCAAATGTCATAAGCATAAATATTTAAGCAATAAGACATGACAGGTAGAGCATTTCTTGGCGATTATCACACACCTCGGGTGGTGTTATGACGAGGCATTTGTCCAAAGGCCAACTGACTTTAACACACTAAAAGTAGCATGATTGCCTGGAAATGTGCTGCTTGAAGTGTCTTATTGACATTTTTCCTTGTCTTGATGATTTCTTCATTTTCCAATGGGAGCCCCAAGGAATTACCATTTCCTTCCTCCAGAACAGGGAGGAAGGAACCTTAGAACAATCCGAGCACCCAGAGCTACCTGGAAAGGGGGTCTGAATGAAGATGGACCTAAGCCTTAACAAAAGACATGCGCTGCACATATTCATAGTCCAAGTGTGGCATTGAAACAGCAGGTCTGGCATTTCCTACTGTAATAAGTGCTTTCTGAATCAAGCAGACATAGTCGGCATGGCAAGGAGGAGCCAAGCAATTTCTTTAGCAACATTCAAGCTACAGACAGCATTTGAGGAGAAAATACCATACCATCTTCGCTTAGAAGTTGCTTTCTGTAGTTAATTGCTCTGGTTTAATAGCATTACCTTTTCTATGAATGATACGAGGATATGCTGTGAAATATAGAGGGGTTGGTCTTGACTGAAAGTGGCATGTAAAAAGCATACTTAATTTCAGAGGTCATGGCTTTAGTTCAATCCATCCAATACTGCCAAAAGCCAAACTGAGATAAACCAGCCTAGCTCTACTACAAGCAACGGGACTAGCCATACCTCTGGAGTTCTAGTCTCCTGGGCTGCGGAACTAGGTTCCCTTCTGTCTGAACTGGATTATGTTAAAAAGAACATTATACACAAAAATAAATGTTGTGAACTTTCAATGCCTATAGTATTTTTTCCTATTTGCTTGCTGTGTAAGAAAGGAAACATATGCAGGAGTTTCCTAATTTGGCCAGGTCTACACCATCCATGGTGATTTCTGCTGTGATCACAATACCTTAGCTTTTTGTGTAAGCACTCCGCTGGGCTTAATACAAGTAGGTGGAGGAATATATATACACATCTAGTGCATCTCACTGACAAAAATCATGGGCCACATTCACGGTATGAGATTAGAGTTGCAAAGCCAATTTTAGGCATAACTGACTCCCTCAGCAACTCAGTTCCTTGGCAATGTGCTAGCAGAGCCTGGTTTGAATTTCACAGATTTCAAAATTGTGCTTAAATTTTGGTTTTGAATTGAAAGGAAAATCCCACCTTTTCTTTTACCCCCACCAACTAGAGAGCTCACTGAAATAATAAGGTGTAGTGGCAGTAGCCATGGTAGCCATTTGCCTGCACCAGCTGAGACACGGATGTTCCTATGGATGACTTTCAGGCAAGCGTTAAGGTGAGCCCCATTTTTTGTGAAGAAAAAGTCATTCTCTCTGGTCTGGCTGCAAATCTCCTACTCCCCCTTCCTCGATTGTAGCTCCACAGCAGCTTCAACACCAAAGCTGAGTTTGTTCCCCAGCATGCCAAAAACATCAGTAGCATTCAGCCCTAGTAGCCTTTAACATTCAAATCACAGGAAGGCAAACAGGACCATCTCATGCAACAAAGTAATAGAAAAATGCAGAGACAGAAAAGACACCAGCAAAGTTTTCTTTGTGATCGTTGTTTAACACTGTAAGTAATTAAATATTAATGAAAGTATGCTACTTTCATTTTGTGAGCAATTTAATTCAATTAAAAATAAATGGATCTCCTTGGCTCAGTGGATATACTGATATTCAGCACTGCCCTTAACTTAGTTTCAACAGCATTTAACTCCAGCACAGCACAAAGTACAGCGACTGAAACATAGCCCCCAGCTAACATCGTTAACTCTTTAAGTCCCAGCGGCATGATTCTGTCACCCTGCTGAACCAACACGGTCTCTCCCAGGGAGTATTGGCTATGCTGTTTAACTTGCAGGAGCGGTAATTTATACCCAGTGTGTTAGCGAAGATATCTTGCACTAGGGCACTGTTTTCTTGAAAGGAAGTAATTTCAGAAAGACGTAGCAGGCCTGCATGGGTCTGAATCTCCTAGCATGCCGTGATCTGGTTAAGTAATATATCTGGGAACTTCATGTCACATAATGTAGAACTATTCTTTTATTGCACTGAAAGAGCTGTTTTAGATTCCCTCTGAGCCCATAGGCCATGTCTTTCTGATAATAAGAGTGTTATCAATGCTTTAATATTGAACTCAAATCTCTGCGTGAGAGAGCATCTAAGAGCTATTACTCAGTGCTGAAAGCAAAACCCAACTGTTCTGAATGGGGAGGAAAATGCCAATCTGTTGACAAAAAGTTAAACAGAGGTGAAATCTAAACTCTGGCCAACATTTTACAGCCTTAACGCATTGTTAACTTTTCATCTTATCTGTCAGGAATAGGAAACTAATGTTTAAAAACAATGTATTGCTTTTACAGGCAAGGTCAGCATTTGTTACATTTCAGGGTTATGCCGAGCATAGTCAGCCAGCTCTACACAGAAAGAATTGCTCCAGCACCCATGGGCTGAGGTCTTCCAAAAGTTAAAATGTACAAACCAATTTCATTCCTTTTTTTTCCATGCAGCCAACAGGAGCTCCGCTCTGACTTTTTTTGTTTGGCCTCTGTTTTCACATGCGATAGTGCTAGCGGTGGCTGGAGGTTAACATCTTTCAAAAGGTGCTGTTGAAACAAACCCTAGGTCAAAGAAGCGGTTGCTGCATTTTGCTTTTGGGGGAGCTCGGGTTGAGGGTCACTCCGCTCTCTTCCAGGGGTGAGGTCCAGATTTGTGCATCTGCCCCTTGGACAATGCCAGGCTTTGTTCGAGCAGCAAAGCATCCTTGCTCAGCCATGCAGTTCCCAAGGAGCCACATAGGTAAGATAATACAGGGGCAGCGGAACAGAGAGTCATTCTCTGCGTAGAGGGAGACAGAGATGTCTCTCGGAAAACGCGGCTCAAGGATGTTTTCCCTATATGCTTTTATATTAAATAATCCCACCTTATATACTCAGAAAGAACTTGATCCATGGGGCAACTGTGTGGCTCAGCAGATCACGATGTCATTAGAAACAATCCACGTGCAATGTCCACTGCACAGCAAACAGGCCAGCAAGAGAAAAAGAAATGAGTTTCACGCAAAACAGAAGAGCTTCCAAAGCATGTGCTGTGTGTGCTGCCACATTCATGAATTTGCTTTCCTGACAGATACAGCCCCTCTCTTTCCTTAGCAGTAAACATTCAGGTGGGCAAGACTTGCAAGCCTCTTTGTACGAGCAGTAAAAACACCACAAATCCCAGGGTTGGTGAATTTTTGTGGAAATCCTAATAACAGAGTGGCATTTATCATTCACACTGAAACAAAATGTATTTATTTGTCATATAATTAAGAATATTTGTGGGTTATATGCAGAGAGGTAAAATATCATTCAGTGGAAAAAAGGCAACACAGTATGACTTGGTTGATCAATCACACAGGACAGCTTATAAATCGCAAACGCTCAAAACCAACCAGCTTTTGAACAAGTTGTAGACCCAACTTTGCTTTCAAAAATCAATACTTAAATACAATCATAAAAGCCAAATAAATCAAAACAAATCCCCCCAAAAGGCACAAAAGGCCTCATTACATCAGCTAACGGATTTGGGATGAATTATTCGACCAGCTCTAGGTGAGGTATGTTTTGTACCTTCTGCCCCACGTGCTTAGAGACTTCCCAGCTTGTTTTAATCTCTCTAAGCAAATGAGAGCCCTCAAGGCTCATTAGGGCTATTTACACAGATCTTAACTGGAAAAAATCAGATCTACAAAAATGAATACATAAATAAACTGATGTGATGTATAAATGGGAAGTCATGTTTAAAACCGATTTCCAAGTCTGCTACTGACACAGACCTCCCTTGGGCTACTTCAAAGAAATAGCTGTGGGGAGAAAAAGTAAGGAAAAGTGGAAAAAAAAAAAGAAAAAAATGTTGAAAAAACAATACGAGTTAAGACTATGGTTCATGACACATCAGAAAGTCTGTAACAAAACATAAATACAGCTCACAGAAGAAGGGAATCTCATGACTAAAGGATCTGCAATTCAGTCTTGGCTCTCTGACGGTGTCCATTTTTCTGATCTTTTGCTTATTATTTATAAAATAAAGGTAATGGCACCTTCCTTTTCCTCCAAGTTATTGGTTCTGTTTCTCTAAGTACGGGATATCTCTTATTCTGGATGTGCACTCCCATGGTTATTAAGGGAGAGAGACAGGGACTCTTGTTACATGGGACTGGAAGCGCATTTACAATCACATTGATCTCCCAGACATGCAGGTGCAACTACTCATGGCCAGCCAGTTCCTGCCATCCATATACACATGTTCCTTTGAATGGCAGCTTGTACCTACCCACCCACCCCAAAATAACATCTATCTGATTAGCATAGCACCTGGACCATCCACATTTTCCAGTGCTGAACCACTTCTTGGAAAGCAGGCCCTGGCTTCTAGAAAGGAGAGGGGGAAAATGGATGTTGCAATAGAGGCTATAAATTACCAAGTGGCCAATTCAATGTACGTGAAAGGAAGAGTGTCTTCCCATCACCTTTCTTCTCGGACGCTGCAAGTCAGCAGAAAAAGTGTTCATTCTTAGCCCAAAGCAGGTTTCGACCTGTCCTGTTGCGTGTCTCCTTCTACACATGTTGCCTCTGTCTGTGCCCCTACCCTCTGCAGACTTCTACCACTATCAAAGTTTGACCCTCCGCATTGCCTCAGTGCTGACACTTTCCCAGATTCACCACCATAGCCATCAGACACCACCCAGTACTCTAATAAAACAGTTGGCTTTTTCCAGCAGTCCTTTGCTTCAGTGATAGGATTGTCCATTTCTTCTGCTTAACTTAGCATGGCATATCCATTGATGAACTACCTATTCGTAATCTTCTTTGTTGCTACAACAGGAAGAACAGAAAAGGAAGCTTTTCAAACACCATTCATGGCATTATCATCCCAGCAAGAACAAGTTGCTCTGAAAGGAGAAGTTTAAACTGATCCCTTTACGTCTTGGAAGGCAGAACCAAAGTCCAACCGAGAAGGAAGCATTTTGTAGTCAATGGCACCACAGCTGACGTTCTCAGCTGTGGCAGTCCCAGATACACATGCTTCAGCTGAATCAAGAGGAACCACGCATGCAAACCTAAATGAAAAGTCAGTCTTGCATCCATAGCGTGCACTTTGCATTGCATCCAAGATACATATTTCTGAGCAAGATAAAAGTTACAGCAGACTTTTGAATTATAATCCCATCAAGCAGAGTTGAATAACTGAATAACATTTGCTTGGGACATTCAATAATTCAGGTTTATACCCAAATATTCTCCAGAGCTGCAAAATGTAGGGTAAGCATCAGAAGCTCTTTCTTGAGACTTCACCCCATCTTCAACAGTGTATTTAAAAAAAATATTCACAAATTTCCAATAGCATGTGAATAATAGGATACAAATATCATAACATTGTTCAGCATTAACTATTAAACATGGCCTGCAGCTGTACCACCTGGGGCTCTGATCTTGACAGCTCTCACAAGTTACTGGAGACTTGACTCCAGCCAGAACTTGGACAAAAAGCCTCTAAGGAAAATATAAATGCTACAGAAGAGATTTTTGCAATTCAGTAGGAGAAAATGGCATAAGGAGTTTCTAGCGGTTGCAGGGTGTTGTAACTGATGGCTTTTGTAGGCTCATTCACTGCTTGGGGCAAGGGTGTTACCTGCCACATTCCTCCTCAGTTATGACATTACTTCCCGCTTCTCTAAATTCCCCTCTATGATTTGCACATGACACTGAAATGTCCAATGGTAAATTATCAGGTGTTGTGGCTGTATGATCTCAAACAGTTGCTGCTTTTCACTCCAAAGGTAACTGCATTTCCACAGTGGGTAAATCACTTCCTATAGAGTAAAGTCTATGCTAAACTGCTTGGGATCCTTTGAGATGACATATGCATAACGTACTACTGTTAACATACTACTAGAGCTCAGATGATAAGTATCTGAAGCAAAGATGGAAAAAAGAAAAATATCTGCTTTTTTTGTCATCTTTTTTCTGTCCCACTCACCCTTTCCCAGCAAAACCACAACTTGGATATAGGGCTTCACCTTCATACAATCTGAAAACTGGAAGTGTTTTCCCCTCCAAATAGCCCCTTCAAAAGCTTTTGAGTTTCAGGTCTGTTCCCTCAGAGAGTTTTCAGTGGGAGAGTCAGCACACAAACCCTTTCCCTCATTGACAGTGATTACATTCTTTCCCTTGTTTCTCTTCCCTTACCTGGGCTTGTGGTGAAAATTCACTGTGACCGCTCTAAAGAAATTCTGTTACGTGCTGACATTTACCAGGTAACAACAAGGTCGGGTCAGCTGTTTGATACCCAGGTCTTTGCATGTAATTATCAGGTAGTATTACAGGTAGCTGAGGCTCAGCACATTTCAAGGGGTTATGATGAAGCAGCTCCCTTACTTGTCTAAGGTTCTTCTCAGTAAGATTTTTGAAGAGGCAGGTGGAATTTTATTTCTAATCCCATGCTTCTCATGGTGAAACTCAGGGGCTACTTTTTTCGCAACTCAAAAAAATGTGAATAAGCAATGAGTGGGTTTGTGAGCCCAGAAAGGTGATAGTCACTAATATCCCCAAGGGATAAAATATTCTACAAGGTTTTTGATATTTGTGACCAGATTTCTTCTCTGATGTTAGCAGATCAATCCCCGTTCTCCAAATCTTCTTAAAACCTCAAACGAGTGCTGCTTTCAACTCTTGAAAGAAAAAGCTATCCACTTTCTGGTTTTTCTTCTATGTCCAGAAAACAGTCCAACAGAAGCTTCTTAAATCAACGAAAAGCTTCACTTGGGATTAGAGTATCAGCCTGTGGATCTGACCAGACCAGAGTTAAATTACATTTCAAAACAACATTTTAAATACTACAATCACAATTTCTGAGTCTGTTTGCATGGATTTCGGTCTGTTTGGTTTTCTTTTAAGCTCAAAACCTTGCCGTCGCCGCAAAGTTGCCGTCTTAAGTGTAAATCTAAT
This sequence comes from Dromas ardeola, assembly GCA_013398915.1. Taxonomy (NCBI): domain Eukaryota; kingdom Metazoa; phylum Chordata; class Aves; order Charadriiformes; family Dromadidae; genus Dromas; species Dromas ardeola. Next base: position 469,015 of record VYZM01022822.1, read on the forward strand.
CTAAATATTTTCCAATAGAGGCAAGAAGAAGAAGAAGAAGAAGAAGAAGAAGAAGAAAAAACTTTCTAAATCGCGCTTTGAAAGCGATCCCGCGGGCAGGCTTTGCCGCCGTGCTTTGCATTTCCCGGCCGGGTGCCGGGCACGGAAACCAGAGGCTCACTGACACCCAGCGGCTGCCGCGGAGAGCGCAGCGCCCGCCGCCGCCTCCACGACCGACC
>VYZM01022822.1:469293-507824 GCA_013398915.1 Dromas ardeola
AGCGGCTCGCCAACAGGCTGAAGTTTTATTCCGCCCGACTCACGGGCTTTCCCATCTCTCCCTCTCTAGGCAATGTACCAAGTGCTTTTCAAAACCCGGATCTTAGAGTCCAACAGTAAAAACTAATCAGCCTTTCATGCTCAACGACAACAAAAAAATATATACGTACACCCCAAAGCACATTCCAATATTTTCCTTCCTAAAGTCTTTATTTTAAAAGGGTTTGCTGCCCCAGAGAGAAGTAGACTTTTTAATACAGGCAAATGACATACACCAGTTACCCACACAACAGAGGAATACACTGTGTAGCTGTGTGCCCGTGATTATGAGGGCTAAGGTATTTCAGCAAAACAGCCACCAAACATCCGAGAAAAAAAAAAAAGAGAGTAGGAATAGGAAGAAGGGTTAAGAAAAACACGGGAGGCAGAGGCCAAGAGAAGAAAAAAATATTTCAAATTAAAAGTAAACCAAATATTCAACCTCCGTCTCTTTGATTACTATAAAATGAGGCAAAACAGTTGCATGTCGAGGCTGGATGAAGTAGCCACAGAAGTCGAGCATCCAGTGTCTTAAAAGAAGCCTGTATCAATTGGCCTTAGTCTTTAGTGTCAAAAACCTGAGCTGCCCGGCAGAACTTCCCTTCGGAACTTCCTTAAGCTCTAAGGATGTCCCGATTAAAGGAGCATGTCTGTCTCAATACTAGGAAAAAAAAACCCAACCAAACAAAAAGGCAACAGACTCCTGGAGCTGCAGGACTGGATGCCCAACCAAGCACACGTTGGTACAACTCCAGCAAAGACAAAAGGCAGCTCCAATGCAAAGATGGGTGTGACTCTGCTTGTGCCCAAGATTAACAGCCCGTCTTTACACAGTGCATATAGCTCACAGCAGCAGTAAGCAAGAGCTTTGCTTCTTTTGATACCAGCATTCTTGCTGTGCTCAAGACCACAGTTTCTGAATGCTTTACAGACGTTACAGGAATAGCGAAAAATGGGTCTCTTCACACAGAATCTTAATTCTGTCCTCCAAATTCTGTCTGTATTTTTTTTTTTACTGGAGCAGTACAAGGAGGAATTTCCTATCTTATTTTAGCCTTGGGAGTGTTGGGTACAAAAGATGCAGTTTTCATTTTGCCCGCAGTTTGTATGTGCAAGACAAACACTAGCAGTGTGTGGTGCTGGTTTGAAAAACAGTTGTATGACCCTGACTTGCAAGAGGCCTGCAGCCATTTACTTCTCTTCAGTTGTCTACACGGTGGGCACCCTGCAGCTGCTGGCCACCTCACAGAACACAGTGGAGCGTCCTTAGAGTAAATGGAGGTTCCCCATTAGCAGCTGGAGGTGCAAGGTGTCTGTGACAGGGCTCGGCTAGCCCAATGCAGCCCAAAAGACAGCAGAAACATGCACTGCTCACAGTGGGCATTTGATTTCCTTGCATGGCGTTTTGGCTTATCTTCAGATATTACCGTCAACTTTTGCAATTGTAAAGGCAGGATGTTTGTTCCTCCCAGACGATCTGAAGTGACAGCCCCATGTGTGACACTAACCTTTTGACAGAAAATTGCTTCGGTGTCTCTTCAAGTGAGCGTCCCAGCAGCACAAGAGAATCTGGAGACAGCGCAACCCAGAACTTTTGACAGACAAATCATCTAAAAAATGTGGGATGTGTCCCTGAGCTAAAAAGAATGAATTATTTTGTCATATTTTTTGGTGAAGAAAATAACTCCCTTGTTCTTTTCTTTAGCAATTTGCATTTGAATAGGTGGATCTGTTCTTTACATTACTTTTGAGAGCCTGCATTTCCCAAATTCCTATTACACCACTGGGCTTTCAAGGACAGGAGGGAAGCCAGAACATTTCCATCTAATGCAAACATGGATTACTGGAAGGATGTTCTCATTTTTTAAAAATGCACTGGGAGCAAGAGCCAGGTTTGCTAGCACCTTCTCTGCAAGCCATCGCTTCCTTGGCTTGCTGCATGTAGAGAAAGAAAACCTCACCAAAAGGAAAGGGCAGAAGTTCCTGGAACGCCACCGCCTGCAAAGAGAGTGGAGGAAAGTGCTACTGGGCAGGCGAGCACACCCACAGCAGATGCAAGGAGGGCTGGCACACTGTCTCACAGTGAAATCAAGCACACTGATGGCTAGAGGCCCTTTCCCATCAGTCTCCAGTTAGTCAGCATCCTGTCTGTATCGGTGGAAGACCATCTCCAAGATAAAAGACTCAGTGCAAGGAGGGAAGATATTTAACACCTCCTATTTCAGCAGAGATGAGATTTCAGCTGCGACTACCCCCAGGCAAATCCAAGTTTCCAAATGTTCCAGGTGTGGTTCCAGGAGGCATCTTCAGTTCCAGGAAGCAGATCTCTGTGTTAGCACAACCAGTGTCCAAAGCATTTCTTCCTTAAAGTCTAGATGGAAACTTCATGTCAACACGAACTGTTCTTCCAGCCAACAGATACAGCAAATTCCTGAGAAGTACTGATGAGATGAATGTTGTTATTGTGTACGTGTGTGTATATATATGTATATATGTGTACTATATATACATATATATATAAAAATATATTGCTCCACTTCTTCCTCCCCCTGCTCCCAGAAGTTTGGGGAATCTGGGGAGCTAGTCAAACACAAAGTGGGAAATCTCAGAGCATGCTGCCTGCAGAACTCATTACATGCCAGTTTCTGTAGTTAGGGTGGATAGGAAGGGGGATCTATTACAGAGAAAAAGTACAGAGTCGAGTTAAGAAGCATTTTTTTTTCCTTCGAACTGCCGTCCTTTTATCTGCTCTCCTTCTCATGTTTCTGGGCCTTTTTTTTCTTCTTCCTTCTCCTTCATCCTATGGAAGTGGCACTGAATGCTGATGAGATAATAAATGGTCCAACCCCAGGCAATCATTTTCAGGTAATTAGTTCAGCTACTGAACTTCTAAGAGTCATTTTTTTTCACCTGCCCAGACAGAAAACTTGGGTGGTTACCCCATCACTGCTGAGCAGTCTTTGGGGAAGGGGCACTGGGAAGTACAAGTACTTGAGCTCCTGGATACACCATGCAATCTCTAATTAAGTCTATCCCTGGCCTAGATATTTAGTATTTTATTTACTTTTTACAAAAGGCCGTACTTGTGCCAAAAGCCAAACGTCATATCCCAGACCAAATGTGTTGTAAGTTTCTATGCACAATCACACCCAAGATCACAGATCGGTTCGAAACGATTGGAATAGTGCTACTTCAGGGAACTTGGAGGGGGTGCCCTTTTTCTCTTTCAGAATAAACATTTCAAAATTTCCCTTGGAAGGGAAGTTTGGAGAGGGAAATCATGGCATTTGGTTTAATGAACCTGACAGGAGAGCTTCCAGCTTTCCGCTTTCCCAGGATGGTCATCCTCCTCATCCCCTGTCAGAGCCCAGGGTGCCGGGGCATGCCAGGTTCCCGTCCACGCAGCCTGGAGCCGGGCTTTCCTGAGCACTGGGCTTTCACAGCTCCCAGCCCAGCAACAAAGAGCCTGTAAGCCCTAGGGCTGTTGATCCTGGAGCAGGCTGCCTTAGAGCTGCGAGCCCTGAGGGCTCCAACTCCAAGGCTGTCCAAGTGATGGAGAAGCCCTGGATCTGCGGACCCTGGAAGCCCACCAGGTGAAGCATGCGAAAGCCTTCCTGGCAGGCGGGCAGGCTTCCAGGGGAACCTTTGCCTGTGTTTTGCTGGCGGGTCCCCAAACCTGCCTAGTTCCAAGAAACACTCTGGTTCCAACAATTTGGCATTTTCCAACGATGATCTCTTCCATCTGAGAATTTCTGCCCAGCTCCGCCGTACCCTCAGAGCTTCAGGGGTGACCTCTGATAAACTGAGGGGAGATTTGGGCTTTTGGATGTATAATTAGCTGCTTCGTGGCAGAACATGTCATAACCAGGTCTGCGGACCGGAAGAGGAAGTTCTGTATAGGCGAATTATGGTGGCTTTTTGCCCCCATTTCTGATGCTGGTCAGCATCAAATGCAGAACACAGGACTAAATAAATGAACCGTTTGTCTGCTTTGGTATTGGCAATTCATATTTGATACTCACTGGATACAAAAATAAAGTCAAGCATCCTGGAAACACATAGAATTTTTCAGGCACCTCTATACTTCACGAAGCAGCAAAGGAAGGATGCAGACACATTTCTTCCTCCACACACATCACCTTCAGAAAGTTTTGTTTTAAATCTTCATTTTATAGTCCCACTCTTTTTTTTTTTTTCCTCCTTTTTCTCCTCTTAAAGTCACCTTGGGTGACAGATGTCACCGGGCCTCAAAAGAGCCGCTTGGATAAATCGGTAAATAATATTCATGAAATAGTACGTGCTAGCATATCCTGCTTTTCTTTTTATCCGTTCTAACAATACCAAATTCCTCATCCCTGAGACACATAAAGCCCACGACAGAGGGTTCACATTCAAACTCCAATCAGCAATTCACAAACTAACACAGAATGATCTAGCTGATTTCACTAGGGACCTCCATATGGTGATGAAATTTATTCTGAGCCATGTTTAGGTTTTGCAGTTGTGGGCACCATACACAAACCCTGAGAGAAACTGAGATTTTTAAAGCTGAGCTGGGAATTTACTAATACAGCTCCTCCTGAAATAAATGGATGCTGTTTGCCCTCGAAATCTCAGTCATCCTAGAAGTCAGACAGAGTCCTGTAACCTGCATGTTTATTTCTCAACCAAAATAAGGGTAAATTCTTTTCAGCCTTTTGAATCTCCAGTTCACTGTAACAATTTCCCGAGGCATACTTTTTTAGACAGCATTTTGTTATATCCTGGAGGTGGACATGTCTTCTCCAGTTGTAATATTTTTAACCTATAAATTGTTCAGTTGGATTCAATTTTCAAAAAGCTATAATAGGGAATTCATATTCCCCAACTCTTTGAAGCATGTAACAAATATACATTTTTATAGTATAGTATAGGTGTGAAGTTTGTGTGGCTTGTCTTCAAAAGAAAATAACACTCCAGATATATTCTATTTTTTCTCGCTACAGTTTGAAAAATGGATTGATTTTTTCTTTCATTTTTGCCTGTTTAAGTACAGGACTGGAGTTGTTTTTTTCTGTATTTTTCCCTTCAGACAGCATATTTTCCTGATGGAACTCCCCTCCCCCCAAATACACAATGTGCTTTTCTGATTTACCAGCTCTAGCATTTTCTCAACAATCATGTGAGCAAGAGCAAGGACTGAATATTTTTAGACACCAGAACTAAGCAGATGGTGAAGGATGTAGAAGATCAATAACTCTAGTTTTTGTAAAGTTTACAGCTCTGCTTATTTCAGTGTATTTCAAAATGCAACAAGAAGAATATAAAACTCCATAGAATGAAACGGGAGAAAACTGCACTGGCCTGGGTGCCTCGTACGAGAACATTTTTCAATCCATTCTTTAAAAGCAAGCCATGCACTTGCTCCAGCTTTAATTGTGAACTCTCCCTTTGTTAATTTAATTGTACTCATGTTGCTGTTTGGTAAAAGGTCTTGGACAGATGTGTGTTCATCTGACAATCTTCCAAGCATGTCTGCGTGGTCAAACTTGAAAGGTTTTTGGGAGCTGAAAGTCATCCTATCAGGAACCAGAAACAACACCATCTGCTTTAGGTGACTAAGCACACTTCGGGAATAGCCATCTCCCTCCTCCTGGGCTCAAGCCTCCACGCTCCCTTGGGCTTTTCCTGCGAAGCAGCTGCCCTTCAGAGGTGCAGAGGAAGGGGAAACCATAAAAAAAGTTCTGACCACAAAGCAGTTTTCACTACCACTTCAGGAGCCTGAGGGCTTAACTGAAAACAGGGTGGAATCAGGCAGTTGCTCAAAAGCTGCTGGAAATGGGATCTCCTGTCCCAAAGTAGGGGCACTTAACAGGAGAAAACAGTGTCTTGTTTTGTGACCTTGAGTAAGTCCCTCCATCCTTCTGTACCTTTTGCTTCTCAGCTGCAGACCGGGGCAGCACCAACCTCTTTCTGTACCTCCTTTCCCTTACAAATGGCTAGGCTCGCAGTGCAGGGTCTATGACCCTGCAACATGGTGTGTTGTTGGAACACACACATGGTGTGTTGTGGAAGGTGTGTCGTTATTAGCCCGCAAGCATTAAGCAGAATTAGGAAAGCCAGTCTCCAGACCAGCAGTTGACAGAGGTCAGAGGAAACAAACAAAATTGCCCCAAAGTCACTAAGACAGGGTTCACATTGGTGAGCACGGTCCTGGACAATACCTGGCAAGGCTTGGGGCTACAGAGCAGGCACAATCCCACCCTTCAGTAGCATCTGCTGCAAGCATGGTGTGAGCACCTAAATGCCAGAGACAAAAAGGCTGGTAGCAGATCCTGCTGTAGCTTTTCATCCATGGCTGTTGACCTTTCCAGCCCCATGGCTTCTGTTTGTTAATGAGAATGCCTGCACCATGCTGACGAGGAGGTACCGACCAGGAGCCTTTCATGCATTTCCCTGAACTTTTAACAGAGCAGTCCCTAAAACCAGGGAATGAAGAGGAGGCCAAAGAAGACCAAAACACATTTTGATGCTTTGGTTTCGACAGACATAAGGCATCTGAGGTTTACATGATATTTTTAGGGCTTGTGACATCCTCAAGCTCTTTGTGCATGGTGCTGGCAAGGCAGGCATCACACAGCTGCCATCTTGTATTCAGCAGGGGCCGGGGTTCACCTGCGCAGGAGGTTAGGAGGAGACAAGTGGGGCAGGGTGACGATGCTCTTCTCACATCCGCTTTAAAGAGTTACTGTGGGGTTTCCAACTTCCAGACAGATCCTCACCACCCAAAAGGGGGCCCCACTAAGTTTTTCGGTGCCATCTCTAGCAGCTGTCCCTTCCACCCGAGCAGTGTCAGCCTTGGATCCGGGCCAGCATCTACGTGTGGAAGCTGTTCCCTCCTCCAACCTTCTGGACCTTAGGCAAAAGAGCTACTAAATGAGCCATACTGACACCAATACTGCAATCAATTTGTTAATAAGGATCAGAGACAGACTCTGCTGCTGGGAGGAGGAGGAGAGGGGAAAGGAGATCATTATTTTTAATTTAAATAAATCAATATGTTAATAGGAGAGAGGATGCACTGCACACAAGGATGGTGGAAGGGGGAAGGCAAATAAGTACAGCCCTTTTTTTTTTTTTTTGGGGGGGGGGAGAGCACCATGTAGTTTTTCATTAGCCTGGGTTTAAAAAAAAAGAAAATTATTTAATACAAAAAGAGTGGGAGTAGACAACTTTAAAAGTCCAGTAATAGCAAATAACTAATTATATCCGTCTGAGGCTCAGAAGCATGCCTGGCTCTTTTCTTTCTTTAAAACAAATTAAAGAAAAAGGAAAGCTTGATTCCCAGGAGGGCTTATCTAAGGCCTCTCATCTCTAATACACATCTAAAGGGACAGGGAAAATATCTTTTATCACTTAAATCTCCCTGAAATTTAAGACCAGCTGGGAATTTTTTAATGTGGATATGATTCATTAAATTCGTATCATTCCAAAGAAACCTTCCTGCCGGTTTATCTTTGCCACTGCAGTCATCTCTCCAGAAAAGCACAGTTTCCTGAATGTTGTCAACCTGGACAGCTCAATTTTTGGCTGGAGGTTAGATTTCATTTGGAAACCATGGAACTGGCCCCACATTCTTCTTTTCAGGGAACTGGTACATGCAAATCATTCTCGAAGTCAACTTTCCCCCCTCTGCTGAGACAATAGGAAAATCCTGCACCACTGTACCGCTTCCAGCCATTAGGCTTCTCAGTCCTGAGAGGTGGGGTGGTTTTATTTTCTCATACATTTCAATATTTATACATTGTACTTGGGGGTTTAGCATCTTTGATCAAATACAGGTACAAGAGCTCTGAAGGCTCAGCTCTGAGAGCTGTCTCGGAGAGCAGCCGCATCCAGCTTCCGCTGGGATCAAATGCAGTAAGTTTGTATTTCAGCAATCTTTAGAGCCACTCTATGGTGGAGTGATGTACGAGCCGATAAACAGAGGGTTGTGGCGGAGTTAATATCCCGGTATAACGTGCAGCTGTTGAAATGCTCTGAGCAACGCTCCGTGGACTTTTAGCAGGGAGGAAAACGTATGTTTTACATAATGAGCTCCTTCACGTATAGTGCCACAAAAGTTACTAGGGAGACGGTCCATCTTAAGCGCAAAGAAAAACAAAGGGAAGTTCATGTGGCAAGATTGCTCCTTGCTGGCTCCGTCTCGCAGCCGATGCGGAGGGTGGGGAGGCACTTCCAAGGGCGATAGTTTGAAAAGCGGAGCTGAGCCAGGGCACCCGGGCGGCGGGGAGTGAGAAGCTTTGGGAAGAGGTCAGGCAGAGGGCAGGGTGGATCGAGTTCAGGGGCGGCTGTGGAAGAAAGGACGCCCGGCCCCGACAGATGCTAGTCGCGTTGTTCGGCGCGCTGTCGGAGGGCACGTGAGTGCCATGGTGATGGGTGCGCTCTGACATCCCGAATAAAGGAGCCCCGAGATGGGGGGGCTCCGGCGAGGGGAAAAGGGGCTGAATACCAGCCTCTGTGAGTACTTCAAATCAGACTGCACCTAGCACTCGTGAAATTAAAAGTAACTGCAAGTGATTGCATAGAAGTAAGCAACGCAGAACGCCCTGAATTTATCCCGGGATAGAAAAACAAACAGTTCTCACCCTGGGATTTTTCTTTTCTCTCATCCATTAAGTAGACGCAGCTCTGCCTTTTGAACAGCTCCGTAGGACAAGGCTGAGAGTGGGAAACTGTCCCCAGACTCCCCGTTTTGAATGCTTCTTTCCCCAAGCAGGTACTGGGCACGTCCAGCTTTTGTGTTTCCCTGGGTGAAAGTATCCTTTTCTGCTGTTTCCTGTTTTGCCCTGAAGGTGCTCACAACTTCCCTGCATTTTAGTTCTACTTATTACTCGAAGATTTACAGTTATATTTTTAAGGTTCAGAAAATTCAAGTCATGCAAATATTCTCTGTTAGTAAAGGCTCTGTTACCTGGCTTAGATACAGATGTAATCCTTAGATTCAAAATAGGGCTTTTACCACACTTTCAAAATCCTCACAGACCTCCACTACCTTGAATACAGTGAACGTGATTAAAAGTACCGGCTCCCCTCGCCAGATTCCTGTGGGAGTATCAGATCTAAACTAGATTATTAGACTAAAACCCTGCTTTTCAATTCAACCCAAGTTAGCAGTCAGGATCCTCTGGTTACAATTTGAAGCTATAATCAGCATTTAGGGTCCAGACTCGTACGGGAATCACCAGCGAGAACTCATGCCACAGATTTACTTTGGCTTTGCGGCTCCTAAATACGATACAGCTCTCTGCCGATCTCCAAATGCAGCCAGTAAGATAAGCTAGCAACCTTCACTAAATATTCATAAATTATTAGTTTTTAAAAGCCTAGCAAAACAAGAAAAATTCTCCTGATCGATAGAATAGTTCTCAAATTAAAAAATCTCTTTACTTATTCAATAATGGCTTTTGCTTTAGGACCTCATGCTGTCATCACAAGAACAGTTTTACCAGTGGGCAATATTTTGCTGCTGCCTTCAGACCAGCAATTAGAACAAGTAACAGATAGTCCAGACAATAGCCAGTTTATCTGCAGAAAGGGATTTTGCACTTCTTTTTATATACCTTATGTTAAAGATATACAGTATCATACAACGATTATCACTATCTAAACAAATTATAATTCTAAGGTCTTCAGAGCAGTGACTTTCCATTTTTATAGTGCACCTGCACAAAAGCTTTCAAGCTGTTTAAAATGTTTTGAGCCTCTTGTTGATAGCTTTTGACTACTCCTATGATATGATTATTAAATGGTTACATAATATACATATATATATAATATACAATGTATATTTTATATATGTATACTACTATCTGTGCACTAAAATATATTTACTAAATATTACATATTGTTGTATATTATGCTTTATACATTATATTACATATATTAAATTCTCATCCGTTGTATATCTCATAATGTTTTAAAAATATGTATATATATATAAAGTTAGCATTTCCATGTCTCCACACATGATCAGACAGGTACATATATGCACCTGTGTGTATTGTGCATACATATGTCAGCAGCATGCTACTAATGCATAACAATATTTGGGACTGCTGCTTTTTAAGTATACAGTTTAAAGGAATTTTCTTAAGCCATATTCAGTAATTGCATAAACAAAATAGATTATGAAAGCCTACATTGGTATCAGGTACTTTCTGTTAAGAAAACTATTATGAAAAAAGTATTAGTCGCTGAACCTAATTATTGGTGATGAAAGTAATTTCATTTCAAACATCCTATTAACTAAAATCCATACGTAGAAATTATTGGCTGCTTGCACCAATCCCCATTATAAAAACCGATGAAATCCCTTTGCAAAAAAAGGGAAGACTACAGCTTAAACCTTAAGTACTTCGATAAAAATATAAGATCAGTTTCATCCCAAAGTACAAATCCCAATCTCCATCTAAAACTGCCTGACCCTAAAATATATTCAGAGCTTGTTCTAATCACAGGAGATGTATTCTGAATAGGACAGCCCTCTATCATCTGCTAAGTCTCTTTAAGTCATCGTTTTCACTGTATCTGAAAAATTAATTCCTTTTCAGAAATATTCTCATCTTCTACTAAAAGAAAAAAAAAAGCTTTTTTGATGTAGAGTGACAGGATTATGAAGTGACCCTTCAGGTCAGAAGGAGACTTTTCCTTTTCTCATCAAGGAAATCAATTTCTAAGTCCAAGTCTCTTAAAATAATATATTCTTGTGGCACGCATACAGCTTTTTTTGATCTGCTATGAAAAGAATAAGAGGTAAAGAGGATCAGGGGTGGCGATGGAATATTATAATCTGCCACACTCACACATCAGCCTTTCACTAAGTAATTCCAGATAAATTGAGGATTTACATATTTAAGATTAAATGGGGAAAGAGTAGCGATGCATAAATAGAAGAATACAAAGATACAATTTAGGGAAGTTAACTCTTAAAAACTTAATGTTACTTGATGTTTGATACCCTTTCCCCGTCCCACCCCATCTTTTTTAGAGCACATAATGTTTATTAGGAAATAACCAGGATAATCTCTTTTAGATCAACTGAGCACAAACACAGATGCCTTAGGGTTTCTCTCCTCCACCCCTCCCACCTTCACTACTGAAAAAATACCAATTACCATGACAAGAAACAGTTAAATGCCTCCAAAGACACATACACACAGCAGATGGAAAACAGGAGGAAACCAGCTGGAAGTGTGTTTCCCTTAGAACTGTTTTTAACAGCCTGTGCACAAATAATGTCTCACTAATACGCAGATAAAAATAAAACATAAATATTTAAAAGGTGACTGGTCAAAGCAACAAGATGGCATTCGATATGGGAACTTCCCTTTCTATTCCCTTCTGTGTCCATATTCCAGGTAATGGTTCAGAGACATCCTGAACCAGGTCTCTGATTCAGGGAAGGTAACTTTAATGTGAAAGCTCTGGTAATGGCCGTAACCTTTTGGTACTGCTATTTGCAAGGCACATGGCTTGCCTTGTTTTTTATTACTCACCTGTTCAGCCTTTGCTTTTATGTCGAGCTTCCTGGGTGGAGGGCTTCCCAAGGCTGCCTCCTGGCGCTGCCTGCCCCAGCTGAGCTCCAGGAGCAGTTGTTCACACCAACGCAAGACAAGGAGGCCAACCCTTTACAAAATTCGTTCTGCTCTTGGGTGCTCAACCAGAAGCATTTTAAATGAATTCTTTTTCCAGAAAATACTAAGCACTTTCTGATAATCAAGATATTTTTAAGATGCCTGACATAGTAACCTGAGATCCCCATAATCCATGTTTACCACCAAACATCTTGGCCAGACCTCCCCAGAGTCCACACAGCATCCACGCTCCCTTGTACCCCTGTGGCTTTGCCATTAGGGAGAGCAAAATCAGTGGAGATGAGGAGAGATGGAAATGCTCATGCCCCTTTCTAGCTGAAGCAATACAGGAGAGGGCAGGAGAAAGCACAGGCATTGCCTGTAAGAAATAAGAGGGACTTCCAGCACTGTAACTGGGGCAAAGGCAGCTGCAGCGGACAGTGGAGATGGGAAGCCTACAGTTCTTCTCTAGGATTCCCCAAGCCAGAAGCATTTGTGATATATCCTCCTTGTCCTGTCTTTGATCTTAACAAGTGTATTATCACCTAGAACAATTTTAAGGAGTGTAGATGGCTTGGCCGACACTTATTTAGATCCCTTCCTTTACAGTCCCTTCTCCACTGAGTCGCATTAGGCAGCCCTCTCGCGCTCACCAGGAATCCAGCAAAGCAGATCCGTAGCTGGTGTTAATTGGTCTAAGTCGATTTACTTCAAAGAAGCTGCTCTAACTTACAGTGCCCAGAAATTTGACCCAGTTTTACTTCTCCGCATAATGTGGTCTCTTGATGGAGGAACAGATGTATTCCTTCTGCTCTGGGTCTGAAGCTTTAAGTTATTGCACACAATTTTGAGAATCCAAGAAATGTGGATTTTTTGGAGCAAATAAATCCTGAATATGATCACTTACTCCAAAGAGAGAAGTTGGAAGCTCCAGAACATAATGCAGAAAAGTAATAGTATATAATGCTGCTCCACCCAAAGCCAGAAAGAACTAGAAAATCCACTCATGAGACATCTAGATGACAGGAGAAGGCACATAAGCACCTGGAGAAATCTTGGCCTGAATAACATGACGCCATCAAACACGCTCTCTAGACAACTGGTTAAACAAGTCATTAAGAGTGATTTGGCCTAACTAAGGCTTTACTGATTTGAACCAGTAAAAGATGGTTGCATGTAGTCTGATGATTCAAGGTAAAACATGATGTTCTTTAATTTTTTTTTTAATTGTTTTTTACATTTTTTTTCACATGCCTTCAGAACCAAGAGATGTGAGTGAGCCCTGGCCAACACCACTCTTTTTTTCAGGTACAGCCCTAGCCTGGTTGCAGAGGGCAGCTGTAGCACAGGCAGTAGCAGTGAAGATGGTGAGAGGTAAGGAAGGAGGGCAAGTAATTGCTGGTCTGTGAGGCAAAGATGGGGAGAGAACGGTCTTACACAGGTGGCACCACAAGGGTCAGCAGCTAAAAACTTCTCAGAAGCTTTTCCCGTTAAAATTCTGGCAGCACATCACTTGGCTTTACCAGAATATTAAACATAATTTTAAAGTTGTTGGTTTTTTAGTGCTCAATTTCCCTGTTAAAAGTCTACAGAAAAAGAAAGATCTGTTTCCTCTGATGTTTCTTTCCCTCCATGAATGAACTATACTTTCGTCTGTTTTTATTTTTGTAGTGTCATATTTATACCTAGCACCTTCAAACACATATTATTTTAGAGATCTGATACCATCTAGTGTTATTGCTGGCTTTTCACATCTTACACTTATCAAGTAACCACAGCCAGCAACATGTCAGAGTTCATCACTGCATCACGTCAGTAGTAAAATAAAACCTGCTTCCCACCCAATATCTATATTTACACACCCCACAGGTGGGTGGTGAAATTTACAGTTCATCTAGGAAATTTACTCTCCTTTAATCTCTGGAAATTAGTTTATCTGTATGTATACGTATCACTATCATCTAGTGCCTCGCCACTGATTTATTTCAGCCTCTGTAGCAAATATGCCGGGATTATTAATAACAAACACATGTATTTATAAACAGCCTATATACAATTTTGCGCACGGTAAGGTCAAGGGTACATTTACTTTGAAGCAACCAATGTTTCACTCTGTTTTTCAGTGAATCAGATGAGATTTTAATTTGCAAATAGTAGTGACTGCTGCAAAGTCTTCCTAAATATTCATAGTTACTAAAAGCTGGTGCTGTCCAGGAGGGAGATGCTTATACGATTTCATACTAAAAGAGAAGATCGACAAGAAGAGCCAATCGCTGCTGGACAACATAGTGTGTTCATCTGTTTGGGCACAATGAGCTTTAAAACACAAAGTGTTGCTGAACTGAAAATACGCAGAAATACAGTATATTCATAAAGGTAAAAAAAAGAAAGAAAGGAGCAGTGTGGTTAGTATTATAAAAGATGGTGGATTAGTATCCATGGAGACTCCTTTCTTTTCTTTATTCACTCAATATGTACAGGACGATTGGTGATCTCTCTACAACATCCCAACACTGCCTTAATCTGGACAAACAGCAAACACCTCTGTAGCTAAAAGGGTAATTTGGACTCCACATCCCTTAGCTCAAGGCCCCTCTTCTTGTGTAATTGGGATGGATGTCAGTTATGATAGTAATTTCTGCAGCAGGGCCACTTGTGTACTTTGGAAGTAGGCTGGTGGCCGTCAATACTTTCAAGTCACACAGCAACCTAGAAACAGTGATCTACAAGAGGTGCATATTTATTGCTATCCGTCACAAACAATTTACTACCTCCAAAGGAAATTATTCTTTAATGATTAAGTGCTTCGTTGGAATCAGAGGGAGGGGAGTTTATAATTGCGTAGCTTTGTAGAACATAAAATCAGGATATTTTTCAGTGTTGTGTTTCACTTGCTTGCTTATGACTGCTGTCAGTGGGTACTAAAAATGCTTTTACACACTAAAGGTGTAGTTTTCTGTGATGCTTACGCATGCTAAATGCTTGGGGCTAGGAAACAGATACCTGGTTTTTAGAAGCACTCTTCCAGGCAGGTCTTTTTATTATACAGGCCATGCGAATGAGATCAGCTTAGAGGAAAATGCCCTTTTGTGCCTCTAGTAAGAAGGTAAAGAACAACGAAAAGACGGAGAAAGCCTATCTAGATAGGACTGCCTCCAAATAATGAGGTCTTGGCATATGAATGTCAATAAATGTTGATATTGGAGAAAAAGTTCAGCAGGTAGGAAGAGTTGCCTCACGCCTCTGTTTCTTTCAAGATGTATGGTTAATTTATAAAACAACCACTAGAAGTTAGCACATTTCATATGTGGCTGTCCACACTTAGAACAAAACTGCAGTGAACACTGAGTTAGCTGAAGCATGCCAGCTGCACTGCATCTGCCCAAAGTAGACCTGACCATATCCTCCAGATATTGCTGCATAGTCAATCAACAGCTTAACCAAAATGGTAGAGTTGTCAGTAGCCGCACCAGTTGTGAGAGCAGGCATGATGGAGAACTTCAACTAAAATAACATGCTACTAGCTTTAGGGAGGTAAGCTCCCACGTGCTCCAAAGAGGCTGGATCCAGCAGACAGGCTGTCCCAAGGCAGGAGGAAAGACATTTTTGGATACACCTGTACCTACCATAAAGCCTGCATCCCACCTTGAACACCCCACCCAGGGCACAGAAGTATGCAGTGGTACTACTTATTTCAGGGATCTTTAAGGGTTTACTCAAGCCCATTATACTACAGTAACACAGAGGTTACAAAGACAAGAAAACGTCGATAACAGAGAGGGACAGTCACAGCCTCGGGGCCAACTGCTAATGAGAATTAGCAGTGCATGTCCGTGTGCCCATTATCTAGGAACTGAATAACACTAGTATGTATGATATGACCCCAAATGTAGTCTTCGAATTCTCAGCTTCATTTTCCCTCAATTTTTCCCTCTGTTATTGCAGTTACACCTTTTTAGTCTCTACGTTGCACATATCTCTATGGCTTTCTCATTCTCTTTCTGCCAGTGCATGTGCAACAGCTCTGCTGGAAAGTTTTCAGGACGTAGGCTGTGAAAATAACATATTTTTTTTTCTATAGTAACATTTTCCAAGGGCTAAGAACTGGCTTGGAGATCATATTTTTTGATTTCTCATGAAAAAACGTTGACAACTCTTATTTTGAAACACTGTCTTATCAAAGAAAAAAGGAAAAAGCAGCTGTTTCACACTCTTTGAAGCAAAACTCACTAAAACAGCTCATATTTTTTGTTCTATTTAAATGTTCTATTTTCATTTATATGACCAGAGGACTTGGAGCAACCCCTCTCCTTTGACCTGACATTAGATATTTTTTAAGTGATGTCTGTTACAGCTGAAGTCTTGAGGAATGACAAACCACAAAGTTTTCTCATGTGAACACAGGACTTCAATGTCTCCAGCATGTACAGCAACAAACATACGTATATACAGGTTTTGATAACCGTGGTTCAGTCTGCCTCAGCTCGTATCCCAAAGTCAACAGCATATCTACATTTTCTTCACTCTTGTAGCATGCATGGGCTTTTCAGCCAGAACTACTTTTTATGTTTAAATTGAACGTATGATATAGCTATATACTGAATGTTTTCCTTGTGAAAAGTTCCTTGATGGACTGCAATA
The DNA here is from genome assembly GCA_013398915.1 of Dromas ardeola. Lineage (NCBI taxonomy): Eukaryota > Metazoa > Chordata > Aves > Charadriiformes > Dromadidae > Dromas > Dromas ardeola. Next base: position 485,588 of record VYZM01022822.1, read on the forward strand.
ATTATTTGCCTTTACATAGTTTCAGAAGGTGTGTAAAAGCCCTTCTCAATTCGACTGATACAACTTGGTTGTCTTTTATTTTTAACAAAGAAAGCTCTTAAAGTATCCTTATTTTTACTGCTGTTACTATATTAACAGCTGAAATTTGATTATCCCTTTGAGATCCATCACGTCACCTATAGTTATATGAAATGCTGTTCTCAATTCATTATACACAGAAATAAAAATGCAAATCCAGTCCTACAGTCTCATTTTATATGACAGCTCTCAGTCATGTGGGAGATGCGTACCACCAAACTGTATTTATTATAAATCTGTATTAAAAGCCTGTCCTATATGACTATGTGGATTAGAAAATGTGTTTCCTGAACATGTCTACAAATGCACAGTCCAATCCATATTCCTTGCCCTAATACAAATCTAATAAAAATGTTCACAAAATTCTTAAGGGTTTGCTGCCTTTCAATTTCTCCCCCTCAGGTGCTTCCTTCCCAGGGGACCGGTTGTTTTAAAAACAAATCTAACTATGAGTCTTGTTTTTCCTAGAAAATCTCCAGATAAGCACAAGGTGAAATCGCGCTTTTTTTTCATCAAAGCTATTCCTTTATATCTTTGACATTGTTTTTCTTCTTTTAAATTAAAGGGGGAATCTGTAAATCTCTGAAACTGCAAAGGACCGAATTGCAGCTCTGTCTGGGAAAGGCATGGTTTACGGCAAAGCTTATAGCTCTGGAGTTGAACACGTGGGCTCCCAGCTCACACCACATGTAGAGGGCTTTCCAGCCCCCTGCATTAACAGCTCGTTGCTCTGTGCATAGGTGTGGCCACCCTAACTCTGGAACAGTGCGGTAATGTTAAATCATCCATTGCACGGACAGGGTCAAGGGAGGAAAAGGAAAATGTGCCATTTTCCATCACTTCCCACCACTTCCAAATTTAGAATTTTTTCTATGGAAAAAAGGCATTACCTCCCACAACACACCTTGACTCTCTTCTATCATTAGACCGTCACGGGTACAGTAATATGACTGTTACAGGCTTAGAAGTAACAAGAACTTAATTACCCAGATATTCAGCAAGGGAATCTTCTGGGCTGTTGAGGTACATTCAGAAAGATCTGCTTTAAATTAATTTGAGCTACATGCAGCATTCCCTGTGAGAAACACACAGCTTCGTTGAACTGATGCAGACCCTTCCTCTCTAAGGTAAGAAGCACATTTGCACGTGCTGACAGAACCTACGTGAAAGCCCAGAGTTGCTCAGGGCTTTCTTGACATGTTTGCATAATTGTGGTTTTTCAGACCAAAAGCGGAAGGTAAACTTCATTCATGCCTGACCTGCTGGCCTTCACAGCTGGAACATGTTGGGAATCACTTCTGGCACCGAAAAGGTTAATTGTCTCCTGCTGTGAGGTAGGAGTCTAGAAAAGGATACCACATTTGGTGGGAATTATAGTAAATGAGGTTTTCTTTATAGCACTGCTCATTCTCAACATGTTGAAAGGGCATTAGTTCACAGTCACTTTCTCTGGAATTATCAAATCTGCTCAGGAAGCCTTCATTAGGATATTAAACAAGACTTAATAAGTGAAAGTGATTTGCATCGCTGATAATCGTGCGCATTAATCAAGCAAGCTTCTGTCTCTCCCTCTGCAATATGTTTCATGTTCCATTGTAAAGCCTCTTTAATTCTGTAGGGCTTCTTAAAAGGGAAACGTTACATTTAGAAAGCCATTTTTAAAATGATTTACTTAGCAAAGATCACTATAAATAATGTTCAACTCACTCCTCAGCTTTAACCATCAATATAATTAATACTGAGGGGTTTGTATCAGGGATATGGACCAGATGTGTTCCCATTTATCAGATATAGATTGCACTTACTCTAATAAATGTGTTTTCATTCTGAGTAACTTCTGAAACCAAATAACTGCATGTGGCACTTTAATCTGAAGTCACAATTTTAGGCTAAGGCATTTATTTCTCATGCCATGGGGGACCACGCGAGCTTTCACTACATCATCCCACGTGCCAGAGTCACACCCGCAGTTCTTAATGAAATTGCGGGGCAAGTATCTCCTGCTGTTTGGTAATACCAGGGTAACTTTGCATGATTGCTCTTAGGGGGTGATACCACTTCTGTAGAGTGCAGCAACAAGCATGGTGCAATTAATACCTTCCACTTCTCCAGCATCTTCCTTCCCAGGATCCCACAGTGTGTGTAAATAGGTTTAATTTTCAGAACACCCCACAAACCTTTTGCACACAGGCAAACTGACACTTGGGGGATAAGTGTTTTTACCTACACTAGCAAATCCTAGAGAAAACAGAATTACGCCCTTAAAAAGTCTTATTCTGCTGCTCTTGCCACTAGCCTGCACTATGCCAGTGTTGGCTGCCCTCTCTTAACGTGACCCCACAAACACCAGGAGGGCTCTGCACACTCACAAGTGCCACCTGGATCCTCCTCAGACATGGGAATATTTTTAACAAGAAAAACAGTAGCGATGTTACTGTTCCTCACCATACCAAGGATAGCCTTAAGAAAAATCTTGTCACAAGAATCAGCAGCCATTGTGAAAAAAGTTGCAAAATGAAAGCCTAATTATTGTTTATAGTGCATGAGGAAGGACTGTGGCTATGGTCTGTAAATACACAAAATTGACCAACACTGTAGTCCAAGTACGCAATAATGCTGGTGTCAGGATGAAGAAAAGAAGCACGGCATCTAAACAATCTCATCCACGGGGGTGACCTTATCCACCAAAATAAGCAAGAGCAAGGAGGTGCTTATGCATTTATTTAGGTAGCTAGATCAGAGCCTGAGCAACTACGATCGTGTTAGGCTACTTGTGATACATCTGTTTCTGTTTCTGAAGAAGAAAAGGAGGTAGGAATTACTGATGGGAGTGCAAGATTCACTTTTTCTGCAGGTTTGATGATTTATTCCACTCCCTGGGAGGAACAGCCATTGTTTCTCATTACTTGCTGCATGGACTTTTTGCAGTTCTCCTTACTGCATTTCATGCCGTTTACATTCTCCCGAGACCTGAAAGCATCATTTAAGAAACCATCACTAAAATTAAGACCATGAGGGTATTTATTGCTTTTAAGAAAATGCTGTTTGCTGGAGGTTTTGTTTGCATTCACTCAGGCTGAGCACATAGCTTAAATGGAGCTAAAGAGATGATGTTTCTATAAAGTTGTGGAGACTCAATTCATTCTAATGGCCTGAAACATGAATTATGTGCCCTGCTTCACTACCTTCATGGTTCAGTAAGCTGCTATAGCTCAGATAGAACCATTTATCTGAAGAGAGAAAGGTGTTATTCCCTGCTTACTGCTGATTTCCTTTTATTTGTGTCTATATACATGTTTATGTGTGTTGTTTTCCAGGTATCAGGTGTTAAGCTTCATAGGCCTATCTGAACAGTTTTCTTTGTTTTCTAGAGTATATTTAAGAAGATCAGCATCCAGTAATTCTCTTCTGTTCTCAATATCAAGTTTTATGTTGGACCATTCATGTGGGTGAGAAACTGTGCCTCTAAGCTTCGGAATCAGTTATGTGGATTCACTCTGACGATAACAAAATGGGAAAAATATTTCAGTGTCCACTAATAAGAGCACAGATGCAACCGTATCTTTTCTTAACTGCTGTATAAAAGTTTTAAATTTTCAAAACAGAAGCATAAAGTTTAAGGTCCCAAATCAATGCTTTGATGTTTAAATGTATTTGGCCTTTTTTTTTTCAAGTATGTTGGGAGTTGCACTGGAGGTCAGTGCAGCAGGCTTGCCTGAACACGGTCCATTACCCTCTGCAGCAGCAGCAAACATGGAACAAAGGGACCCCTTCATTATCACACACAAGGAAAACTCTGGCAGAGGCTGAAAGAAGGTAATGAGTATATCTACAGTGAACAAATATAGTTCCATACGAAGATACTCAAACTAGCTCTAATTGACAAAACGCAGTTTCTCTACATGGCATTGCACTGTGCCATGTAAACATAGCCTAAGCCTGTGTTTACGGTGGTTTCCATTCCTGGGAGTTCTGGGCAAAGTTAGCTTTAGGGCCAAGACCCCCTCCATCTAGCTCCGACAACTGGAAGATTGGAGATAATGCTAATGATATCCCTCTATTCTAAATTATTGTTGCCAACTGTATCAGTTTTAAAGCCCCTACTCCGGGGATCATATGATTTGCTGAGAATCTCTACTCTCATTTAATAATAAAAAGGTAATTTCCACCAATGATGCAGAGGAAAGCTTGGAAGCATGACCAGAATATGTCCTAAAACCTCTCCTTTCCTGCCAAAAAATGCCTCAGAGGTAATAAAAGGAGCCTAAAAGGTATTATTTTTAATCTTCCAATATTTAAGCCAATGACATAATTCTCTGTGCTGCAGCGTCTTATGATTTTTGAGCACTCAGAAGTATTAATAATGCAGCCTAAAACACATATTTGTGAAAAGACAGCACTAAATAGCATGGGGAGGAGGCACATGAGGCCTTCAAAATAGCACAGCAGGGCTGGAAGGGAGGGAGGGGGAATGGACGCACACGCTGTATCAGTGCAACTAAATAAAGCAGGCCCTAGATGTTTCTCTGTTCAGAGGCCAAGTGGAACGAAATGGCTGGTGCCCATATATACATCAATTTGCTTTCCCTAGAACAGGGTGCCTGCATTAGAATTGCCTACTAGGACTGGTCCCTGGCTAATATCAGGCAACTATGGCACTGTCCAGGAGAGTGCTAGTGGCTGTCAGCTAAAATCATGCCAAGAAGCCTGTTCACAATTCAACAATATACATAGTCACATACGAGTGCTCAAGCCTGTGCCCAGTCCTGTTTTATTTACTACTATAAGCTCCTGGTATAAGAAGAAGGTAGAGTTGCAGAGCTGCAGGCTAAGGTAGCTGGGGAACGGGATACATGCAGAAGCTCTAACCCAGTGGCAGGCATGAGGGGGCTGCAGGATAATGGAAAGGGGTAAGAGAAGCACAAAGTGAGTGTCTGGCAGGTGGGAAAAGGAAAGCATGAGGAGCCAGAAGGCAGCAAAATGTGCAGGTCTCTTAACACTAAGCCGGAATGACTTCCTGAACAGAAAAGCAAAACCGCCCTTTTCTTTGTGCCACAAAACGTTACTACATAGCTTCAGTTTCCCACCACCTCTCTATCTTAGCATGTGTAGAAGTTTCCACATAAATATAAGCCTTACTAAGCCAGACTGGCATATTACTCTGAAAGAATTCAGTATCAAGTTTAATTTAATCTTTATGTCGCACTCAAAAATCAAGCAAGATGATACCAACCAACTGCTTTCACGGAAAAAACCCGAAAATACAAATACACAAGAACTCATCTATAGTGAGATTATTGATTTAGGCTTAATTGGAGCAAATGCTGTTATAAAAGGCATGCGTATATAATTTCTCAGACTGCTAAAATTCATGAGTAATATTGGTGTCAAATACAGTTCTATATGATGTTAAAATAGACAAACATGTCCAAATACAGGGCCTGACTCTATCTCCATTGCCTCTGAGTTAGATTTTCACTCCCTGAGAAGAAGATTACACATTAGAGACAAATACTTACTCCATATTGGAGGAAAATTTGGATGTGAAATTTTTGGGCAGGCTCATGACCTGAGGCTAAGTCTAGGAATTTTTTTTTTATAACTACAGGGCACAAACACAGAGGGATCTAGTCACAAACTTTTATTTAGTGGAAAAAGTAAAGCAGAAAGCTCTGGCCTTTGAGACACAGGAGAAAGCAAGGAAGTTGATTGAGCTAACAAAATCAAAGCACCCAGACTCTGCCAGAAGCCTTGGACATCACCTGTTTTTAACTGTGCAGGCCAGAAGGTCAGATATAAACTGCAATAATTGCTTTCAGAAATTATAACAAGCATTCAGCAGTACTTCTCATAGAACATGAGTCTGATTCTGGTGATCATGATGTGGAAATAATAAGAGGAAATCCTTTCAAGGTTTTGTGCCAGCATTGCCATGGATTCTCCCAGCCACCAGCTTTCCCACTGTTATGCATTAATTGATTGCTAATCTCTGTTTGGTGGCCCAGTTGCAGTGGGATCCTCTCCCACAAACTGACTCCTCTCAGAAACCCCGCTCCTCTTCCCAGAGGCACCTTCTGAAACCTACAGTAGACAATAGCTTACTGGTAATTTCTATAATGATGTGCCAGTGGCACTAAGATACTTGTCTTCTTGCTGGAAGCCCTTAGATAACCTGTCAGTCTCTGTTATGTTACCGTGTCATATCATATTTTATGTGACACTGCCTACAGGGAGTATATATATGGAGTTTCATGAGCCCCTTTCCAGTGGTCATGGGGGGTGTTTGGAGCAATAATATTTTTTACAACTTCTGGAGTAATACAAAACAATTTTGGATTTAAAATAATAAAACTGACCTCAAACAGAGACTTCGGTGTTCGCCTGACGTATGGTACAACATGAAAAGGACAAGAAAGGTGCCTGCTGTCCTTCACGGAAAACTATCACAAGGTCCTCTTGGTGAACCTGACATTACATCCTAAATCTACAGGTCATTGTTTTTTGCAGCAGTATTACCACTCTCACATGCTGCAAACTCAGCGTTGGTGGTGAAAAGTACTCAAGTAAGAGAAAAACAAATTAACCAATCAATATAAATTAGCACACAACCAAAGTAACTTAATCAATAGCAATAAGACTTCATCATAAAGGCAGTAAATTGAAGGAGAATCATTGTAATCAATTCTTCAAAGGATTTATGGTACCCTAGTACAATAGCAACCACATTTTTTTTCCTGTTGGAGATGGACTATGTACAGAGAGGAAGAGAGAGGATGAGAGAGGAAGGAAGGAAGAACTGATGTTGTTAGCTTTCTATTTTGATGTATCTGGGTGATACATCTTGTTCAAGGAAAACTGAAAAAACAGTGAAGACTAGACAGGAATTATCAAGATTGTGGGAAGCCAGAGTTTGAACTGCTTTCACGCCTAACAAATTCTTCGGACATTTTATAGATGGGTATTATTTTATCTACATTTATAAGAAAGTTAATGACTGTTATATCCTTAAGAGGTAAGGATAACCTAGAGTACATTCAGGCTGCAAAATGCCTCTGAGGGTGACAGAGCCGAAGACGGAACCAAGGGGCTATAAATCCCACATCCTTGCTCTGACAAATAGTTAACACTTCCCCTCAAATGTGAAGAAGGATGATTTTTCTGTGTTATGTTACCCTTTGGGGCTACATAACCTCTTATTGGCCAAGAAATTAGTCGTTCAAACTACAAGTGAATTAACAGGTTCCAGGATGGCACACTGTAATGAAAGGTGGAGGTCCCATATTCATTTGTGTGTGATAGCCTCCACCTCTGAAGGAAAAGGCTCATTTTAAATATGATTTTATTACAAAAGCAACAGAAAAGACTCTTTTCTTAAATGAAGTTATAAAATGATTTTTACCACATCCTTCCGCATCTCCTTTTTCTATGGATCAGAACGACAGGAACCAGATGCTAAGCCAGAAAGGACATTGTTCCACCTGCAACATCTGGCTCTTTGGCAAGCCATACGGGAAGCTTTAAAGTTGCATCTCTGCCTCTCACATGGTAAGGCTGCTGGTAGATTGCTTTATCTTCCTGGATGTAATTTTCCTTTGATTCACCTATAATTCTGAGGAATTGATGCATTTGTATCCATTTTGAATAAGGTTCTGTACAAATGCCACATTTGATCTCTAGGCAGATCCTTTTATTTCCTTTTATATGTTCTTTACTTTAATTCATGCACTAGCTTTACTGCTGCTCAGCTACATCGTGGCTGATACTTGCACACACGCCACAGCCTTTTTTCCCTACGTGAAGTTAAATATCCAGGCTCTCAGCAATGCAAAACCAAGCAGAAATTAAAATAGTTTTCTTAGTATTTCTCCTTGCTGCACTGAGACATTTTTAGAGGAGAGGCAGCCTCCTGTTACTTACTAACATTCTTGAATCATTCCTTTCCTCAGTTCCTCAGTCCTCTTCTGCCAGATTTTTTTCCAACTCTCTGTTTCTTATGGGCATTAAATCAAGTAAGTTAAACATTAAAGTAACTTTCAGATGAACCAGAAAAAGCAAGATGACTGTAAGTTAAGACTGGGCACCGCTCTCCTCAGAACCAGCTGGTCTAGTGAGGTAACAACTAATTTCAGCTGTTTCCAAGCACTTTGATGTCTAAATATCAAAAAGCCCTTGTCCACACAAAATAGTGAGATAATCAAGATAGCGAAGAACTACACAAACCACGTATAGCACAACAATGTTCTGGCCGGGATCTCTAGATGGTGCTGTGAAACACCCTGTTAATTAATAGGAAAGGTGCAATAATTCATTAGCATTCATTCATTTAGGCTTTAAATCCTGATTAGAAATGTATCCTGCCCTACAGCTATTGGTATTTCTCTGTGCTGGAATCTGTAAAAGGGAATGCGGTTCCCACCTTCACTCTGCTATTCCCTTTCTCCACCTGCATCAGCCGTCAGAGTGAAATCTATTTTCCTAATTACCATATCCCTGCTCTGAGGTAGGTAACATGCAGCCCATCTTAATGTAGGATAAGGTGAAGCCAAAGAAAATTATTTTTTTCTTATAGAGACTGTTTTTTTCAGGTGCTCTACATAGGGCAAACCAAAACCCAGCCGCTACTTCAAAACAACATAACTCATGACAGCAGGGCAAGTCATTAGTCCACAGAAAGCCATGAGTACTTTCCAGGATGTGCCCAGAAGAACTTGCCTTGCTTTAAACACACTGGGTCAGGCTCTGTCTCATGGTGGATGGACACAGGCCTACTTCTTAGCAAGTAAATCCCAAGGGAGAGGGAACTGCAGCTCTGCCTATGTCTAAACACAAAGCTCAAGGATAAATGCCTTGCAACCTACAAAGTCATAAAAATTAAAACTAGCGGAGGTGAAATGAATGAGGATTGCACAGTGTAATTGGCAGAAACATGACCCACTGCGTTCCAGCTTCACGAAAATCAGCAGGAGTAAAGAAAGCCTATGTTTTTTGAATTTATTTGAAATTATGGGTAGAAGATCATCCAAAACTTGTTTTGCCTTTCTGAGTTTTAATGATAATTCCACTCTGAGTCAGAAAAGCTGTATTTCTTCCAATCTTTAGGAATTTGTTGACATGAAAGTTTCTAGGCATGGCTACTGAGCTACTACATTCAGTAACAGAGGAAGCTGCAAGTGGGGGTTACGTCCCAGTTCTCCTAGGTACTGTACAACTTCAAGGTAAGAGGTGGTCTCTCATGCAAAGGACTAGCAATAAAAATGACATGCAGAAAGTGTCAATGGAAATAGAAGCATAGCAGTGAAGTGACTTAATAAGGTTACATAGCAGACAGAGCTGAGAGAATACAACTCTACTCATGCCTTCTCAAGTACCCACTAGAAGAGGCCATAGATATCCTTCAGTGTTTCCAGGCAGACCCTCGGTATTTGTTACCCTCGACTGGATGCCTTCACTTGTTTTTTCTGGAAAAAAAACAAACAACAAAAGTCCTTGGACTGTACTTCACAGCGTTGCCACAGTAGTTTACAATTATAAACAGCGAGTTTGAGCTCATTTATTATTTTTATTTTACCCATTTTGCACATTTATGTAGTTGGCTGTATAGGAATATAAGTATATGTGGGGTTAGACTTACTTTTCCTGCAATCTGTGGAGAAAGCACTGTCAGTATTGTCTGCTTGACTCAAAAAGAAAACAAGAATCAAATATGATCTGAGAGTGATAGCTTCCATGGAAGTCCACACATCCCTGTCCTCTCTTAACAGTGGAGACGCCAACCAGAGGTGCAACACCTCGAGCCTTCTCAGCCTGACAGTGAAGAAAAACCTAACTCCACTCACTTCATGCAACAGCGTACAGTGAAAGGGAAGGCATGGGTTTTTCTGGTTGTCAAGACTTCATGGAAAAGCTGAAGTCATGCTGATTGCAAGCCTAGGAGTGAACAAATAAACGCTATTGATATGTATGTATTAACATGTACTTTTGAGAAGCAGAAGGGAAGCACTCCTAGCTCCAGATGAAACCAGCAATCAAGAGATTCACTGGGTAGGTGCTGACTGGAGTAAAGTAATGCCCAGTCCTCACTGGCCCAGCTGCAGCAATGGCCTGTCTCCCAGCCCTCCCACTTTTCTTTCTGTCCAAGAAACCAAACAACTGCTTTGCCCAGTCTGGAGGTACCCGTTACTCTTTTCTCTCAAATTGCCGTATTGACCAGGGTAGTTAAGTCCAACTCAGAGAGACTGTTCCCAGCCTGTACTTAGCTTGCTGACTCTTTTGCTCCAGAATGGAAGGAAGTTCTGTGAACCTAACTCACCCGATTTTCTAGTCAAACCTCGAAACAGGTTTTCCAAACCTTGCCTCTTTCCCACTGGGCTCCGCACACTTCTATCTGCCGCAGAAGCTTTTCCTTGCAGAAGGGTATCACCAGGGAAAGGTCACAAAGAACAACCCAGGAGCTGGGAACCTAACTGTCACCAGTAAGATTAGATGGAATAGAAGACATGGCCAACAGAGATAAGACAGATGTGGAAATCAGACATGCAAAAGAGGTGGGTGCAGACTACCTCCAGAGTCAAAAGTCTGAAGTGCCAGTGAAACCTTTCCATCTGAGTCCTTCCCTAATGCTGGCAGACTACATAGAAATATAGATTTTTGGTCAGACCTACACTGCCTTGCCAGCTTTACAGATGCACCTATCCTCTTCTGCATTTTTAAGTTGTGCATCTATCAAGAAAATTCTACAATGTTGAGTTTTATATTCTGAATAAAAGATCTCATCTTGTGTCCAAAAAGACTTAGGGTTTCTCTCCGTATATATGATTTTATGATTTGTCCTTCCTCATTTACAGTAACATTGTAGTTCCTTAATGGTCAGAAACCTAGGGCCTGATTTTCAAGTGCCAAGGACCATGAAAAAAATAATTCCCCGTGAAGTGAACAAGATCTGTGTGTGTGCTCAGCACCTTTGAAAGTCAGGCTCTCTTGTGCTTAGCTATCAAAATGATTGGCACCAGGCATATCCCTAGACAGTGTGATCTATATAAAAGTATTCCTTCTTCAAAATCTTGTCACTAATTCCAAATCACATCCCTTCAAAACCCTGTCAAAAATATATTACATTTCTACATAATCCAGTCCAGCTTCTCTGCAGAAGAACAGTTTAATTCACCATGTTCAACCTGGTTAGGCTATTCATATTCTCCATTCAATTAGGCCAGCTCTATTTTTGATCACCTCAGCACCAGAACAAACATAATTTCCCAGATACGGATGGTCTCAGGACATTCACCTTTTAATGTCTCCACTCAGACTCTGGTGTTTTGATGCTTTTTCTTCTGTTCCCCAGTCCTCTTCCTACATTTCATATAATTTTCAACAGATTTCTTTCTGCGGTGCCCTTTGAGACTCTCCTCCACCATCTCATGGAGTGCCTTAAAAGTGAATGGCGATTTTATGCGTACATTTGCAAAATCAACAGCATTCTCTTTATGAAGGCAGTGATACTGTTCTTTCATAAACCACTATTAATATTTCTTTTGCGTCTGTGGTCTTTCCCAGGAAAAATAGGATGACAGAAGGTGTCTCACAGCAATGATTAGGGAATTCTCCCTATTTCTGTTGAGTGTGCTTACATCAGGGAGGCCTGCATGTGCACATCCACCCACAAGCATGTATATTTTTATAGCAAATTCAGTCCATCTAGTAGATGGAAATCAAAAGGGCTACGCTGCCCTGTGACACATCTACCAAATACCCAAGAGAAAAACTTGGCATTAACCTTCAATAAATGAATGGATTGTATTGCAAATAATAAGATGGCTAAATATAGGCACAGTCTATGAATTAAACATTGCCTAACTTTGCATGATGCTAATTTATTTCGGCATATCTTGACGATTGTGCTGCGGCTGTGTCCTTCTGAATGCTTTATAATTGTCCAGTGGTTGTCCTTTATAATCCAGCTACTGGCTACAGTAAAATATACAGTAATCCATGTCAACACTAGATACAGAGCTGCACACACACATTGTATACTGGACATGGATTACGCTTTGTGTGGTACAGGTAGACAGACCAGCATAAATGTACACAAGGCCTCATTAATTTCAACAAAAATAAAGCAAAATTCAACCTATTGAACTTACTAGAAATACCATCAGTAGAGTAACTCTTTGTGTATGACTGTAGACTAAAGTTTCATGTGCATTTCCAAACAACAAAACATTAGCATTTCCCATACAGAGAAATGTTGTCTTATTCTTAGGAGTAAATCTCTGTATTTGGCCTTCTGTACAAACTAGAGGCCTCTGCCATGATAAAAGCAACCTTTATTGGGTGCTGCACAACACCACCCAATTGTGTTGGGTGTTGAAGAAGAATGTTGAAGAAGAAGAAGGAGCCACTGCTCTAAAGGCAGTCTAATGTACAAAAGAGATGACAACAGGTAGAAAGCAAACAGAGAGGGGACTTGCCCAAAGTCCCAGGTGCATGGCAGGTATTCAGCTCCTAGAATCCTAGAACCATAGAATCATAAAATCGTCTAGGTTGGAAGGGACCTTTAAGATCATCGAGTCCAACGATTAACCTAACACTGCCAAAACCACTACCAAACCATGTCCCTAAACACCACATCTACTCGTCTTTTGAATACCTCCAGGGATGGTGATTTGCTAATCTCCAGTCAACTGGGACCTCCCCAGTTAGCCAAGACTGCTGATAAATGATGGAAAGTGTCTTTGTGAAGCTTCTGTTTGAAAGCAGGAGGAGACTAACACCAGACAAGAGATGGGACAGCCGCTGGTGGGGAGGCAACTACTGGAATAATTACTGATGAGAGAGGCTTGTTGAAGAGAGAGAATTCAAAGAGGAGCAATAAAGAGCTGAAACACCCAGTTGCAGGTTGCAGAAGGTGCCGCACCGAGACAGGAGGGTGCCGCGAAAGGGCACTCACTCCATAGCAGAGACATCCCTTATGTGTACACATAGGGTGCGCATTCACCTAAATGACGCTTGGCATTATGAGCCCCTTGGTATGTACACGGCACAATCATTTATAGCACGGCCAGTACTATATGGCATATGACTTTGTCCTCACATGTTCATTTCAAATACAGGTGCACTGTAAGCGCTGTGCTCCTTTTAGCCAGAAAGGCTGTTTGATCCATAAACACGCTTTTTACTCTTTTGCTCCTCTTAGAAGCCCACCTGTGCCTCAGAACTAATTCTTGAGTGGGACTTTCAAATGCTCCAAGGGTGCTTGTTCCCCTTTCCACTCCCAGAGCTTTACCATATCTGTTCTTCTCCAAGTCAGAAAATGCACCTAAGGAAAATGTGCCAATACTTTCACACAAGACATTGTGCATATCACTGACACAAGGCTGACTGTTCTGCTAAGACACATAAATTCAGCATATGCCACCTTTACTGTGGTCCAAATGGTCTGTCACCTGGAAGGAAGCTGCAAAATCAAGCAAAGAAAATACATTTACCACTATTAGAGGACACATAGTATCCAAGCCATTACAGCCTGTAAGACCTTCTGGAAAAAAGCAGGCACAACATACCCTTGTTTATTGTCCTTCTCCCTAAATTCATTTATGCAAAAGCTGCTCAAGTTTCTTAGGTACCGATATCAATGGATTGATTCCTGTAAATGAGGACTGAAGAAGGCTTTGGCCCTTTAAATTTTGTCTTTGGTGCTATCATTTTTACCATGTTTTTCCTGTTATTTTCTTTCCAACTCAAAATATGGAATTTTTTGTCACTTTAAATCTGCAGCCAGCTTGGGAACATGGAAATGTGCTTCTAAGCAAGTGGCAAGCAGCACCTCGAACCCGCAGCCCTGAAAGTTGTGCTCAGTAAACTAGTACGATTTTTTTTACTGAAGAGATGAGCTTCCTTCTGCTCTCTCTCGTGTAAAGCTCATTATGGAAGCCAGTTTCACCAGTTCACCCCATGTTTATCAAACCTGTATACTGAGAGCTCAGAGAAATAAAAGAAAATGCAGAAGTATACAAAATAATAAATATTGGAAATTATATGTTTAATTCATACAGCAAATTACCAGATATTACTTGTACAAGTAGCCTGCAATGTCCTTAAAAATATTCTTTAACTGAGGAAAAGTTTTCTGACCTTTGGAGGAAATGCTTGCTTCTAGCTATGACTAAAAAGAGATTTCCTTCTTTCTCTGTTGTGTTAAGAATCTTTTCTTCTTATAAAGAAGGCACCACAGTGGTTTATAACTGTCATAAAAGCCTGCAATCCTTTTGAGGTTAAGCTACTCAGCTATTCAACTTTTACTACAGAAACTTTGAAATTCAAAAAGAAAAAATAATGTAAGTTTTTGAAGGACATGTGTTGCTGTAGGTGATCCTGTTAATTAAAAGTGATTGCCTGCTAGGAAATCACACTTTAAAAAGTTTCATGAATTTATTAGAACCCTGAAGGTATCTTTGTATGCACAGGGCTTTACATGCCATTTATGCAATTTTGTTTCAGATCTGTTTAAAGCTTCACTGACGCTCCCGGAGCAGGGAACAGCACTGCCAGCATTTGTATGTATTTTGGCTAATTGAATTATGTGAAAATACATACTAATGAAGCTTTACCAGTGATGTTTGCTGAGGATAGTTTAAGTCTCATTTTCTTCTATATTAGCAGTATCTTTCTGTTGCAGATTTACCTTTTTGAAAAGCACAGATTCCTATAGGTTTTTGTGCAGAAACTAAGTCCCATTTTTTTGCAGTGTTATTGAGAAAGTAGCTGTGTGAATGTCTATGTGAATGTATGTCAGTGGTCATACAGCTTCTAATGAAGACGAAAAGAAGACAAACAGTAAATTATGATTTGCGATTAAAATATACTAGTGCATTATTAGGAGTGAACAATTTGAAATGCAAAACTAATTAACATCTATTATAACAATTTTTTTCCTGTTACTAGATTTAAAGATTGTATTTTAATTGGTCATTACTTAATTATCCATTTCTGCACAAATCCATCTGGTAATATTCTTACATAGACTTTTCCTTAGCAATGCTCTTCTACCTCTTGACAACAGTGTTTAAGGAATAAATGATTGCAACAGAACAGTTGTTTATTGTGTGTGGATTTTTAACCTCAACCATGGGAAATATCAAAGCTGAGGTATCCGAATCTATTGCACTTGATATGGGTGGGGATCCAAATCCCTACGCTCACCAACTGACTGCAAGTATCTGAAGTTTGTCACTAGTTCAGAAAAGCAATCAGCTAATTGCCTAATAAAAATTGCGTTTGGGTATTTGCTGCTTACATTTTCTTTTTCAGGTCAAAGACATTAGAGAACTCATTTTTTCTTTCTGTCATGTCATTTTTGTACTTTATAGTGTATTGCATAAACTAACCCAATATGTAGGCAGCACCCTGCCTTGGTATAATATCAAATACTGAAATGTTAAAAGGAAAAAAATCCTCTGTGACTCTTACCAGCCAAGAAAAAAAGAGCTGAGGAAAAGTAACAGGAGATTTATGAAAGTTCACTGTACACTTTGATGAATGTGTGGGCAGGTAGTTTTGCACATGCTTTGGAATATGTTGTCTGTTACAGAGAAATTTATGCATCCCAGCATTGACTTGGAATGATCAGTGTTGGGGAGTTGTTGAGACTTGACTGGGCACTCAGTAATGTTAGCGTTCATCTGGAGCCGGTGCGCTCTCTTTTGCTGAGCTTTTCCAGATTGACACCATTTTCAATAATATCCCAGTGTATCTATAGACAATGTGCATGATTTCAGAAAAAAACATATTAATAGCAACCAGGGGAAACTGTCATTTGGTATAATTCAATCCTCTTTTTTAACTCTAGAGTTCTTTTAAATTACTGTTCTTTGTTTCATAAAGACTGGAATTTAATTTTTTCAAGCTGGGCTTCCCAGGCTGCTTATGAAATTTAATGGCAGCACCTTTAGAAACTTAAATATTTAGGGTTTGCATGTGGGTGTGCATGTGCATGCACTTCAGAGTCAAAGTTACAGGCTTGAGAGTTCTGTCTATATTTTACCTTTTTAAAGTCAGAATCTGCATTTATCTGATATATCTACCAGCTGCAGCACGGACAGTTTGTTATGTAATGCATGAATAAGAGATGGATGCATTCGTGAATAACAAAGCCAAGAGTTAATACTTTAGAGGGGAATATAAAGTACAGTAAGAAAAGCAAATACGCAATTTTTATCAGTCTCCCACTAATATTGGTACTGTCGATCTAGACTATAATGTCTTTGAGGATTAAATAAATGTGTCAGTTCATCTGAATGACTGAGTGAATAATGTATTAATGTGCATTTGATGTGCACATTTACGAATATGTATCTGCCGAGCCCAGTAAAAAAATCTCTTCTACAGAGACTCTCCTTTTTTCAGAAATGATACCTCTTGAGGCATTAGAAACAAACAGGACTTTTCCCCTCAAGCTCCTATAGTCCCTCTACACCCTCCAAAGTAATCAGATAAACATTATTGACATGTCAGCAAATTCATCATTAAATAATCTCTAACTTCCATCACCATAATAGCAAGGTGTTTCAGAAAACTTAAAATGAAAGAAGCCTGCAGGTTAAGGGGAAGACTTTGTTCAGTCATGCAAGACATACATAATGTGGGAGAAAGCATCTGAAAAGACCCTGAGCCTTTTGAAAAATATGTAACTTCTGACCAACAGAACAGAAGCAAATTTTGCATTTTGTCTTATTTATCTGTCATGCCTCTCTGCTCAGTGCCAATATCTTGTAACTGCTTCTGCAGCAGGAGTCACGGCCAGTTCTACTACAAGTTCTCTGCCACCAATACGCACTCAAATACTCACCAGCTGTTTTGCTCTGAAAAGAAAAAAAAAGACAACCTGGTGTTGTTACCAAATGCCAAGACCCTAGTTGAGATGCAGACAATGTCTCCAGGCTCCCATTATGTTGCTTCAGCCCTGAGCTCTGAAGAGTATCGATAAGGGGCACAAAATAAAACAGGGAAATCAAGAGACGCTGAGTAATAGACCTTTGAATCTTTGTTATTGTTAGATTTACAAATAACACAAACTGGTTTGGGTAGGGAAGGGAAATCAGTTTGCAGTTCAGCATTGGCCTTGATACAATATCATTTCTCATATGTGGAAAAAAGCATATTTGAACACTGAGAGTCATTGTGGTACAATGAAAGTGAATAAATCATGGCTGCTTTATTAAAGGGTCAGCCTCTCCATACCCATGTAAAAGGGTTAGCAGTGTTCATGCTAACGTAAAGCTTACCCACCTGAATGCATAGTGTATTATACGTGCACTGAAAGAGAATAGTTCTCTGTCCTGAGTATTTTCCGTCTTGCAAGATCCTCCTTCCTTTGTATCAGGCATTTTCCATCTCTCTCTATATTTTGCCTGCAGCCAGTAAAATCTTATGCTTTTGAACCCAAATGAAGATTTTCATAGAAATTCTGAATTTTTAATGAAAAGAAGCTCCAGAAGCTGAAAGCCTATTTTGTGTGTATGTCAGCTTGTACGCATTTCCATACAATTGCTCAGCCTTCTCAAAAGAATTTCTAGTTATTTGCTCTTAAAAATGTCACCAAACCCAAAACATTTTAGGCAAAGCATACTATGCTTTACTGAAAAACAAAAATATTTCACCCTAAATGCTCATAATTGAAACTCTGTCGTGGAAGAGATGCCTGGCACTCATCCAGCCGCAGGACTTCGTGATCTTTTTCCCTCGGTACCGTCTGTCTCTGAGGGATATCTGGGACTGCTGCGCCTTTTCCTAAGTCCTTACTACATCACTGCCGTATACCCATTCCAGCAAAACTGTGGTGGCATGGTAGTCCCACCTCCCTGTCCCACTGGTGCTAGGTGCTGTCGTACCCAGAGCAAAAGGCTTCAAAATGCAAAATAACTGGAATAATCACAAAGTCATTGTTTTAATGTGGGTTATAGACTCAGATGGACAAAATTGCATCACTTAGTTCAGATCAGATTTTCAGTGTCTCCGTACAAAAATGAAAGCTAAAAATAATGTATTCAAGGAAAAACTGCGGTTTTGCCATCTTTGCATGTCTCTGTAAATACATGGGCTTATTGTGCCACTACTGAACCTGGAACTCAGTCTTCCAAACACATCCTTGGCTTCAGGTAGGGTTGTTATCTGCCTGCTTTCCAATCACACTGCCCAGTTTGGCCCACACATACACTGATCTGTGCCTGCACAGCAGCCCTTTGTCTGAAGTGACTTGGGTTTTGTATTTCCAAGGTAGCAACCCTAGATGGAACAATAAATACTCTTTTCTGGCAACATTTTTCTCCTTAAGATGGCAGCGTGCATCCCGTTATTTTTAAGGTAGTCCACTGAAGCAGGCTATTGCTTTGAGGCAAAACCACAAGGAAGCCAGCTCTATATGTGGTTCCTGGGTAAAAACACACCATGATTTCCCACCAGGCTGGTATTACAGTAGAGATTTAATCCTTTCCCAAAAGATCCATCTTTCTTGAGCCTCAGTTCTAACCAGTAAAGGATGGGTCATCCAGAATTAAAAAAAAAAAGAAAACAGACATGGCTCTTTGCAGCTTGCAGTCCTGATATAACAGCCTCCCCAGCCTCTGGGGGATCAGGTAACAATGGGGTTTGATAATACTGCCGGAGTTTATTTGAGGGATGTTGACAAGCCTAATTGCTTGGCAGCTCCGAGCAGCTGTAGGGCCCCTGGCTGGTCTGAGGGGGGGCATTAACTCTTGGCTTGCCTGTGGGGTTCCTCATCACAGCTGAAACACTGCCCGAGAGAGGGTTACTGTGACACTGAGCTGTGAGAAACACTCCTGGAAAGCATTTGAGTCCAAAATATGGGAAGTGACTAAGAAAGACACTGAGAGGATGTAACGGTACTAGAAGAATGAGTAATGGATTTTAAACGGATAGCAGGTCTAGAAGTGGGCTTTCTGCATGAGTTCTCTGCAGATTTAAAGTAATGTGCAGCACTGTCAGTTCTCGCCATAGAAGCTTTTTCCTGTGTTATCCAGATAGCTATTGCCTGAAAAGAACGACCAACCAAGACAAAAAAGCCATGACAAATCATTTCTCTAACAGAGACAATGAGTCAACTTCCCTCAGCAGTCTCTCCACCATCCACCATTTATTTTTACTTTTCACTGAACTTTGATTTTTAAAGCAAATGGGAAGACTATATTTAATATTCTACTGAGAAACAGAAGTGAATGGGGAAACATAACGCAGCACCAGCATTGCTGACTGTGATATAAAATATTGCAGATGTTAGAATCTGCATCATTTCCACTTTGTGTTCTACCCTAGTGGAAATGGGTCGTTTGCAAGTCTAGCAGCAGGTATATAGCTGTAACATGTCAGGGTAAAGTTGCTGTGGGAGTTTCAACTGTGTATTTCCGAGTTATTTTAGTGAAAGTGAAGTCTCCATTTTGCATTACAGTGGCGGTTTTGCAAACAATGTAGTTATCTGATGTGGAAAATAAAACACACAATTGTACAATTGTTTTGGAACACAAGAAAACTGCAATTCTTGTTATGCAGTGACCGTTTAATACAGAAATCCATGAATTATGTCTTAAAATTTTGAATTAGTACTTGGCATTTCACCATTTCATGGCTTGTGCTAGCAGAAGTCTGAATAGCCAGAATTTTAGCGGAAACCAAGAAACCTGCAACTCTTCACCATCGCTGCCAAAAGGTCTGCATGGTGCTAGCCACAATGTCTTCCTTTTCTCAATTCTGTGTCAGTTGGGAAACAATCCTTAAAATTTGGCATGCAAGGGCAGCTCTGAGTCAGCCCACTTGGCACAACTATCCCAGGCCCAAAGGATTTCTAGGATTACTATCTTTCAGAGAGACCCCAGCTGTGGCATACAGTGTTACGATTTCTCCGTGCTGTGTACATGTGCTGTCCACTTTTCTACCTGGCCCAAAACATGTGTGTCATCTCCCAGAAAGTGTAAAAAGGAAACATATTCCTTCCCTTAATTATTAATCTCTTCTTCTTTTTGATTTTATCATTACTTAAGCACTTAAGATAGTGTTCTGAACCCATTCCTGCAACATTTCTTCAGGAAATCAGGAGTTTCAAGTCTGTATCAATCTGTATGTTCTGTACATAAGAAAGATTTTGTTTTAATTATTTTTACTGGTACTGGGCCTTCAGTGCAAGGGTTTCTAACATATGAGCTGTAAACTCCAGGGGATCTGTGAGCTAACTCTAAAGAATGCCTAAGAAAAGCAAGTATATTGCAAATAGTTATTTTTTTGCAAGCATCTAAATATTCACTAGAAAAAAAAAATCAAAGGTTACAAATCAGGAAACATTGAGAGCTACTGCCTTAGTGTATTCTTTCTGGGAATGTAATTCAGATACACTTGTCGAAAAGATGACTCTTGCCTGAGCTCAGAGAACACTGAAAGCTTCCTTTGCACAACTCATGTGATTTCTTTGTGTTTGTCATTTGGCTTGGATCAGTGAATCCCACACAGTGCACCATTTCTGATAGGAATGGCCAGAAGTGCTTATATATCAATCCACACCGTCTGCTATTCAGGGAATATTTTGTCCACACCTCTCTTTGGTGCAGACCTTTGGATTTTTCCTTTTGTGATTTGCAGTGCTGACTTCTATTTTCTTGTCAATGGATAAACTCTGAATATGACAGAGCTCTTTTTAGCTGTACATGAACACATTAAAAACAAAGAAATAATTTCCAGTATCCATATACAAGCTAATGTATAGGAGGAGACAAGATTTTAGATAGCTAATAAACTCAAGTTGCTTTTACAGGCTGTCATGACTGGCAAGTTAACTGCTTGCTTTGCAATAAGTAAAGTAAAAAATACCTTTCTATCTGTTTTAAATAGTCTCTCTTTTCATCACTTCTACCGGAGAAGAATATTTTGTCTTTGTTTATGAGGTGTCTTGTCCTCTTAAAGTGCTGAGAGGATTGATAAAAGCTAATCAGTTCCAGCGTTTAAGATACAGTAAATGACACAATTACCATCTGTGTATTAACGTACATCAAGGTGATTAATTTTATTTTTATCCAGCTCAGTGAAAGAGAGCACAGTAAGGTAAAAGGGGCACTGGATTCCCAATGAGTATTTTCTTCTGCATCAATATTTTTCTTTCACCTGGGACAGTTTTGCTTTTGATTAATTTTTTTGAATGCAGCTCTTAATTCCAGGCAATCCTACAACACGAGCCACCCAAAATGGCATTTATGCCAAGAGAGTGAAAGGACAAAAAACTCAATCTGCCAGCAGTGTCCGTGTGATTTCTAGTGCATAGTAAAAGCATACACTGCTATGTAGTGTTCTGAGGACTCAGACACACCGTGCACATTAGAAGTAATGCCTGCTTACTTCTATTCCCTTTGACCATAAACAGTTTTGCTCCTAAGTGACATGTTAAGGACAAATAACTGCTTGAAATGTTTCCAGGTAAATACTTTGAGGCAGCACTAATTTGAAACACCAGAGATCTGCTCAGAAATAACCTGAACACCTGCGTAGAAATCCTACACCTGGGCCTTTCTCCTTATGTGGCTCAGAGTCACTTAGTTGCAATTCTTCCTGTCAGTCGACCCATCCAGAAGATGGGGACAGTTATAGCAACTCCTGCAAGAGCCTTCATTTGCTGGTGCTTATGAAATATCTTAGAAGCACATAGCTGAAGAAGAACTGGAATTTTATTCTGTCATTAACTCACCCTTTAGCCTTAAGCATATTATTTACATTCCTTGTATCTTCAGTGAAATGGTCAGAGGGAAGGGGCTTCTGAGGGATGCACTGGCCACAGTCACCATGCGAGAGCACGGACTCCTTCCAAAGCAGGGCAGTCCGCTACAGTTTCCCTCTGCAAACGTGGGGAAAAGGAGAGAGTAAGTGGACACGGGTGAGCCCCAAGATCTGCCAGCAGTCCCCCCATTTCCCAGCTCTCCCCAGGTAGGCTGAAAAGCTGCTTACGTGCTTCGTTCGGCACAAGGAGCTTGCTCCAAACGATACGCCGCCGGCCCACGCCTGGCCGACAGTCCCTCAGTGTCCCCACAGGCACCAACACCCGCCCTAACTAAATACACTGGGGCCTGCCTGTACCACTGAAACAAGGGACTTTCCACAAAAAAAAAAAAAA
>VYZM01022822.1:507899-533084 GCA_013398915.1 Dromas ardeola
AAACAAAAAGGGGGTATTGCAAAAGGAGGCCGGGCCGCCCGTGCTCCGCGGGCACACAGGGCCATACCGAGCCTGAGGAGAGGTCTGCGACCGCCCCTTCGTTGTCGGCCTGCTGCCTCGGGGGGGCTGCCGCTGGCTCTGCCCCAAGAAGGCCTCCCCAGGCCGGGCCAGCTCCTCGTCCCGTCCCTGCTTGGCAGACCTCCGAAATAATTCGTGCCGTAGCCAGCAGATGTCAGCAAGTGATAATAAAACGCAGGCCGAGCCTGGCGGGAGAGTGCGCATTTGGGGCTGTCCGCAGCTGGCGTGTGCCGAGACCTCG
The DNA here is from genome assembly GCA_013398915.1 of Dromas ardeola. Classification (NCBI taxonomy): domain Eukaryota; kingdom Metazoa; phylum Chordata; class Aves; order Charadriiformes; family Dromadidae; genus Dromas; species Dromas ardeola. The sequence continues at coordinate 508,219 of VYZM01022822.1, forward strand.
GGGTGCGCCCGGGGCAAGGCACCTTCCATCCAGCTGTTGTTTGCTCGGTCCCTTCCTAAAAACCACCCGCTGTCCTCGAAATGAGGGGAGCTGCCGTCATGCTGACATGGGGCCACCTGCGGAAGTGTGTGTGTGTGTGGGGTGGGATGGGGGGTACTGCCCCACAGGACATGAAACATCAGGTGAGCTGGGCCTGGTGAAGACAACGTGGCTACTACGGCATCTCCACTACTAACAAATGAAAGCAGGTCGAGGGAGGTGATTCTGCCCCTCTACTCTGCTTCGCTGAGCCCCCACCTGGAGTACTCTGTCCACCTCTGGGCCCCCCAACATAAGAAGGACATGGACCTGTTGGAGCAAGGCCAGAGGAGGGTCACAAAGATGATCAGAGGGCTGGAGTACCTCTCCTGTGAGGACAGGCTGAGAGAGTTGGGGTTGTCCAGCCTGGCTCGGGGGAGACCTTACTGCAGCCTTCCAGTACCGAAAGGGGGCCTACAGGAAAGCTGGAGAGGGACTTTTTACAAGGGCATGCAGTGATAGGCCAAGGGGTAATGGCTTCAAACTGGAAGAGGGTAGGTTTTAGATTAGATATCAGGAAGAAATTTTTCACTCTGAGGGTGGTGGGGCACTGGAACAGGTTGCCCAGAGAAGCTGTGGATGCCCCATCCCTGGCAGTGTTCAAGGCCAGGCTGGATGGGGCTTTGAGCAGCCTGGTCTGGTGGGAGGTGTCCCTGCCCATAGCCAGAACTAGATGCTCTTTAAGGTCCCTTCCAACCTAAACAGTTCTATGATTCTATGAAATGTGCCCCAAGTGCCAGCACTTGGGAGCATTCGCTGGCACCACTCGTTTTGCAGTACAGGAATAGCCAGTATGTCTCTGGACCTGCTGATGAACCACTGTTAAGAAGAACAAACACATACACGAAAACCCCAAGCCATAAGGCTCTACCCCAAAACTCTTACTGCATGGATTTAAGAATCATGTCAAGTACCTCAAGTGGCAAAATACCATGGTAGTAATCCCCATACAAAGGTGCTTATATCAGTGTAGCATACTTTTATAACGGTTTAGTCTTTCATATAGCCACAGCCAGAAGTGGAAATGGGAATGCATTCAACTGAATAACGTACTGATCCTCTGCAAAACATCTGCTGACACTTTTCAGAAACTGCTTAACATAAGCAGCAAGTTCCATATCAGGACTTCATATCAGCTGCTGTATATAAGAGTAGTTTAGTCCTTACTGTGGTTTTAGTGGCCCGGGTAGTAAATGTGAGCAGGATCCCAGACCAACATCCTGGATGTTATTTGCTGACTGCTAATTCTGGCCTCACTGGCAGAAATAAGGATGAGGTAGCAAATTTTAATTCTGTATTTCGTGCACTTCTGGATGAAAAACTCATCCCCTTATCAATGCCATGTGAGCATTGGCAAGGCATGTGGAAAATTACTGTACATTTGCTATGATTTTGAAGTAAAGCCTCACACCTAAGCTTGAAGTAATCTGTGTTTGCACTGAGCTCCGCAGATCTTCAGGAAAACCGAATAAAATCCAACGTCCTGGAGCCTGCAGTTGAAGTTTCGAGTGAACCGCTGAATCCTGGAGGCAGATGGGTCAGCACACACCAAGAGACAGTGGTGGGTTTAAGTCTTCTTTGTGGCTCTTTGGAAAAATACCTACTTTTCTCACTTGGGGCCACACATAATGTTGTTACTCAAGATTTCCAGCCTTTACAGAAGGACTGAAAAGCATCTGATTAAAGCAATCAGATCACAGAAACATTTGATGAAAAAGCAATGAAGGAAATTTTTTAGTAGAAATAAAAGGCATTCAAGTGGCATGATATGAGGGTCTGGCCTTGCACCTTTAAAATTGCCTAACTTGTTTTCTTCGTATTGTTTTTTCTTTTCAAGTCTCAGCTATCCACAAAGAAATCTTTCTCACATAGCTCATCCCTCTGATTTCACTGAGCCTGTGTGTGCAAGCTGGATAACTTACTTTTTTTGGCCCCAGTTTGAAACTGCTCATTTCGGGTGGATTGGAATTATCTGACCCTGAAAATGGATTGGAACTTACGCAGAAAAATGGTATTTTTCATAGGAGTATGCCAAAGGCTTTGCCAGTTCCACCCCGACTGTCTGAATTGTCACCAAGCACAGAAAATACCAGCCCCAAAGGAGTTGCTCCTTGACGTTTATGGGCTGCTAAAATGAGGTAAGACTAAACCCTTCTACCCTGGTCCTCTCAGGGAGTTGTCCAGGCAGGGAGCACTTCACCTATGCTTCAACCGATGAAGAAGGTGAACGTGGATGACAATAAGAATGTTGAAATTCATCAGTGCAAATGCTAGATGATGTCAGGAAGTTATAGGAAATTTCCTACTGTAAACCGATGTGTGGAAAGAATACAGGGGAAATGGGCAATGTGGCTGAAGGGGCTAGAGATCTTACAGAAATACCTATCGCACTAGATTTAAGTCCATTTGGACGGACAAGAAAGTCTAAAACACAGGCCAGATTAAAGAAGCTCCAGAAAGGTCTATAATTTCAGGAGCAAAGGACATAAAAACATTGCTGAATAAAATTTGTAAAAGCAAAGTTGGGAATCAATAAAATTAAGATTGAAGACCAACTCATGGCATTTTACCTCTTATTATTAATTGTGGTAGCTAATTTTTCAGGCTCTCATATGCCCGCGGTGCCCTGATAAAAAGTAACCCAAAGTCAGAAGACATCACTAACATTAATATTTACCTCAATAAAACCAGGCAGAACAGGTTCCCACAGAGGCTGTTACATAACTTGGTATTTTCTTTTATGCTAAACTGCTATTGCTACAGTAACCCCAAGAAAACACAAACCCAAGGGTGTTTGCACAGGTGCAGCTGTGTTTGTTATCGCAGGGTTTCTCCCGAGGGCTGCTGCCGGAGGAGTGGATACAGGTGCTGGGCGCCAGCAGGGCCTGACAGCCGCACCAGGGTTCCCTGTCTTCTGACGCCCTTGCCCACCCCCTGTTACCTTCCTCTGAAAATATACCCCTGGGTGATGTTGGCCTATTTATTGCAAAACTTGGGGGGGGGGGCTGTAATTCGAGGGGCTTACTGGTGCCACTGTAAATCTTTCCATAGGATTTCCATAGGGTTCAAACCCAGTTCTTAGGTCCTTATTCTCCTGTCCAGCTTATTCACTGTCAGTTTAGACATGTACTTGCAGGATTAAAGCAGGTGTTTTGATTGCGTGGCTGAACAGAGAGGCATTTAAATGCATGCTTAAATGATTTGTGGGACTGAGGCCTGGAAACCCCCCAATTTCTCCTTAGCGTGAAGGAAGAATCAACAAATGACAAAAGAAGTTAAGTCATGGAGTTCAGAGAATTACCTTCGCCTCCCTGAAAGGAAATTCAGAGAAGAGGAAAGTAAAAAAAAAAAAAAAAAAAGAAAAAGAAAAACAAAACTCTCCTCTAGCACTTCATTTTTACAGAAAATGTCCTGGTTTCCAGAAGAGTTTAATCTCTTTTCCAGTATCCACCAGAATAACAACCTTTCTCAAAACACCAGCACAGATGCAATGTCAGATGCAGTGTTCTGACAAAGCAGGAAACAACCTTCGTAGTCCAGCAGGAAGAAGGTCAGATCATCTTGCCCCTCTTTCTGATTGGAAAACCTAACACTGCTATAAGAACTCTGCTTGGATGTGAAAATCTTTCTTGTCACATGGCTGCTCTTCTCTCAGCATGTGGAGATGGATCTACCTCAACCAGCAGAGCTCTGAGCCCAAGGGACACCTGGCGTGATACTGCAGAATGTCCATTATATTCTTTCTATACATCTCATTCTTAGCAATCTCCCTGTCTTTTGGCTTAAATGTCATGTTCTTCCTCCTTTAGTTACAGATATAACTCCAAACTATCAGTTATTTCTCTAGTCCAGAATGTATCAGATATTTTAATTTTTCTTAGCAGTGGGATGTTTGACACCAGGAGGAAGAGCAGCACTTTTCTCCAAAGGCATGGTTTGACATTTTACAGTTCTGTCTAACTTATTATTCTCTAGTCATACTATTTAGGTCTTTCACTGCTCCTTTCTTTGTGTTGTCAGACTTCTCTTTTGATGAGAATTAAATCTAATGGAAAGTTCTTTTCAGCTGTTTTCATCACTCCTGCTCTATTTTTTTTTCCAGACAAAACAAGGGTATGTCTCAGCTGCTGATGCACAGCTCCCAACAGCCCATTATGTCCAGGAAAACAGGCATTTTGGCAATGTCCCTTCACCTGTGGAAACGGAGTCACCCACAGGTTTCTTCAAATTTTTCCAAGGATTCCCAGAAGTCCATTATCACTTCTATCCTTCTCACCTCCGTCTGACCACACTGGAGTCATCATGAGCCCAAAGCCCAGTTCAGGAAAGGTGAGCACAGGTCCTTCAGGAAGCCCAATGCACTGTCTGAGTGCTGATGGCAAATAACTCAATGTGCCATAAGGCATGAAATATTTTATGACTGAAAGCAAACTTTAGTAGGAATCCTCCAGAAACATGAATAGCAAGGGGCTACCTTGGATGGAGTCCTGTCTTCCGTCAGGCACTATATGTTGCTACCAAATGGCTGGAGGTATTGGAGTTGCTATTTCGATTCTGATACTGTGCACTTCTCTTAGATTTTTTTGCTTGTGCTAAGCAGCAAGCCAAATACCTTTTTGGCTATATTTTAGGAGGTAGTACAGGTTCAAAATATACTTCTGTGTGTAAAATAGGAAAAAAAATATTCTTTCTGATACCTGGGATCCCACTGCAAGGGAATGCTTGAGGAATCCTGATATTTAACAGGAGGGTGAGATTTCTAAAGAACTGGCAAGGTGGCCAGAGTGAAGCAGGATCAAAGAGGAGAGACATCAACACTCTTGAGACATTGAAGTTTATATCATGAGCCAGAGGTAAACTGGAATTTACCAAAAGGTCTGACGAAAAAATGAAAAACTCCTTAAAGCAAAGCTGTCTGTTCTCTCTCATCATCCCATGTCAAGCCTAGTGAGTTCTGTGATTCCTGAACAGCTGTTTTACATGCATTTGAAAAAAAATAATGCTTTATAATGTTTATATAACAAATTAACATTTAAAATTTTGAAGAAAAGACAACTTTTCTATGATTCTATTGTTTGTACAATCTCAGTCAGCTTTAAAATTATCAAAGTTGTAGTGAAATATAAGTAGCTGCATCAGGCCATTACCATGCAGCTGTCTAAAGATTACAAATGAAGGTAGGACATATTCATAAAAGTAGAAAAGTATGGATTACGGACTCATTCTTGTAGAGAACACTCTCAGCTTCTACAAATTTCATTAAGGGCTAGATTGTGATACTCTTACCCGTGTCAAGTGATGTCTTAATACTTCATTCCAATGGGATAACTCAAAGAATTAGGTATTATTCAACTTGAGAAAGGTATCACAATCTAACCTTAAAAGCTGAGTGCTCTTAATGCCTAATAGCACCAGGCTCATTGCAGAGAAAATTAATGTTAGACTTTTGAGGTGAATAATATTCATTGTTTTCCATAAATGATATTTTCTACCAAAAAATCATCGAAGAAATTGCTTAACTTATATGCTAAATCCTCTGGGGGGGGGGAGAATAGCTCCAGTTTCACTGCCTAAGCGTCTGCTCCATTTAAAGGATATTAGCTAGCCAAATGAAAAATGCATGAATCAATCAGCAACAAGGACCTTGATCTCCAAGTGAGACAATGCTGAGCTTTGAGATTTATGGTCTTGCTTCCAGAATTCCATTATTTGGAGGAACAACAACAATAACAATGGGAGATGACATCAGAATAGTGAGTGTTCTTCTTTTCCTTTCTTTTCCTGTTGATCACAAGATGCTGACTTCTGTGTCATTCACCCCTGTCAAATGAGTAAATGTTCAGTGCTTTAAAACATTACCACATGCATGCTCAGTTCAAAATAAAATAAGAATGTCTTGAATGGAAGGGCATTATTGCTGCTCGCATTTTGCACTGCTAATTAGCTTATCCACAAAACAATTACCTATCGTTTATTTTTCTCCTATATTTCTTCTGCAGACAGAACTTTTGATTTTTACACACAGAAAACGTATTGTTGGGAGTTGTACTGCACTGACGCAGAGCAGACAAGGATTTCATTCTGACCACTCGTGATTCTTGTTTTCCATTTCTGTGGACAACTACAGAAAACATAATAGAGTTGCTCTATAACTTTATGATATCTACAGCGGGTGAAGTTCCTACAGACATCGTCTGCCTGACAAGACCTGCCTAACAGGTCAAAACTCTTCTGCCATAGTGCCAAAAGTGAGACAAGCTAATGAGGGGATAGATTTACTGGAGGACGCAAGAGGGACTCACAGTAAGACTGGCTGGACATGGGGACACTCACATCATGTGATATGCTTGTGACCATTCAGGTTGAAGTTGAGCATCTTACTAGTGAGAAGTAAATCCTGTTTCAATCTGAACCCACAAAGTATGTGGAGAACCAGCAGAGCATAGATGGGACCTTTTCTAGACTCCAGGTCCAGACCAACCTCTGGATTAAAAAAAAACCCCAAGACTCTTATGCCACCTTGAACATCACCAAAACACTCTGGTTATGTGTACATAGAGCGATGGGTAGAGACAGACTGGATGGAAATACTAAGAGGATAATATGTTCAACATATAGATTATTAGTAGCCATTTATAACACTAGAGCTGATATTCCTTTTAGCATGCAGCCATATATATACATTTCTGGTAGAAGAAAGGCAAAAGTAGCTTCTTGTGAAAATATGCATACATTTGAAAATGGCAGCAAAGATGAGATGCAAATTCAGCCCTAAACTCTCTCCAGACTAGGGGATATTTGGATTTAGGCTTTGTTTGGTGCCTTATCTTGCATGAATGGCTCCTCTCTGGGGCTGTATCCCTTCTGCGAGCATCACAGCATAGCTTAGCCAGGGAGGCAGGAAGGAAGGGTAAAGGATATATCAGAGATAGGGATGTCCTTGCTCCCTTACTTCAGCAAGTACAGGTTATGCAAACCCTTGGTATAATCTTAAGACACATCAAGATAACCAGCTAAACCTGTTTTCCTGATGACATATTCCTCATTTAGGATGACAGTAAGTTTAATATAGAATATATCAAGTTAGGGAGGTAAAGCAAGAAGTACATCACTTGGAACCTCCTCACATTTCAGAAGTGACTCAATAAATGGTTATCTGCAATGAATATGGCATCCAGAATGAAGCCACAGTTCTGTATGTGAATGTGTGTATAGAAAAAATAAATTCCAGTGTTGCAAAAGCAACAACCTCATTGGCATAGAATCTCTTCTCAGCAGCTTTGTACAACCTCTTGCAAATAAATCTGCACAGCACGTAACTTACTTATTCTACTAGCATAGGAAAACACCTCCAAAGAAATTGGTATATATGCTTGCTAACAGGTAACAATGCATTTTCTGTATTTGGGTGCCATATTCCAGTAACAGGAGCAAAAAAATACACACATATGTTAGACCTGAGATAAACGTAGTAATAGACCTGTCGATAAATCCGTTACTTCTACGCTACTAGTTAACACGTTGTTGTGAAAGAAGTCAAAGCGCTGATTACTAAACTGCAGCAGTGGTGGTGGTTGTAGCCATGAATGTGTCATGCTATCTGCTCGGTGCTCTTCAGAGAACGGTCCAGTGTGCTGCAGACAGAATGTCATTCACTTCTTGGTAAGGAATCCACATCTCCTAGCAGGAACATAATTTAAGCCAAGACTGATTTCTCCCACAGATTACTGCAACATATATTTTAATCCCCTTTCAGACAGAATATTTATAAGATACTACATTTGCGTTTGCTTTCCTCAAAAAACTTTTGTCATGATACATTTTACAGAACTTATGATGAAGACTATGAGGAGAAAGCCACTGTCTTCAATACTTCTGACCTGATGCAGAAGCCACTGGTTTTGGTGAGTTTAAGATTAGACCATTTAAAAAACAGTATCTGTGTCAGATACTCTGTTTTAAATGGTCTAATGGAAAATAGACATGGGAAAATTCTGAAAATATGACTGCTAAGAAACCAACATGCTTGGAAAAATATTAAATTGAATAATAATAATAAAAGAAAGTCAGACATTGTCCATTTTGTATACTTTGAATAAGTTACTATTATTCATTAGCATTACTAGGGTTGCTTGCTTAACAAGAAATTCTTATGTTTTCAGAGTTCACTTGCTCTTGCTGTTTATAGGAGCAGTTTGCTGAGACCAGCAGTCCGCCAGCTTTTCAGGTCATTTATTGCAGACAAACCAACCTTTTCCCGTCTGGCTAGTGCTGCTGTCCTGAGTGATGTGGCCATATAGAAGGCACTTCAATGTAGGACATCATGGCATTGTCTGATGGTGGTTAGCTGATGACTCAGTGCCATTTCTAGGAAAAGCAAGTGACAGACAAACCCACCTGTGTATCTCATACATACCCAGGTGAATCATGTTTTGGAGAGAGTTAGGGATAAGGGAATGGACTGCATACGAGCTCAAAATGAACCTGTAACCTTAAAGAAAAAGATCCTCATGCTTTATGGCCTTGAGGAATTAGAAGGTTTGTACAGCTTTGTGAAGAAAAACACAACTCAGTGTGAGAGGAAACAGTAAAGGTAAGCAGGAATTACAGTTTCCATTTTACAGGAAATTCTACCTTTTTGAAAGTGTTTTCCCTATTCTGAAAAAGAATAAAATTTCTTCCCAAGTTTTCCTTGAAGTAAAAAGCTAACGAAAAAAAGTATTTAAGATTTACCTAAATGCTTTCCTTTGTCTTTGAAATTTTAGAACATTTGAATTAAAATACATTTTGAAATGAAAATAAAAATGTAACATCTTTATCTTGATCAGGTATTTTTTACATTTTTATTTTGTAATCAGCTTTCAAGGAGTGAAAATTTTCCATATACAGTTTTTTGTTTATTTCTGAAAATTTCCAGACAGGCAGGGAAAATAACTGGAAACAGTTAACACAGAGCTTTTAAAATATACCCCACTGCAGCAGGTAGCTACACATACCATAAGCCTTTGCCAATACCATTCTAACCTGGTCTCAGCACAAAGTTTCTTTATCTGCCTTCATTGCTCCAAACGTTCTTCCAGATAGGTAATCTGAAGGAAGGGTCCATATGGTCCTGTTGATGACGCTCTTTTATTTATCAATAGATTTCTACTGAAAAAAAAAAAAAGATAATATGACTTCAGTGGCCCCCTGTGGATGGAGAAATCTGGAGATCTAAAGTTAGGTTTCCCATTTTAGCAACACATTGTACTAAATTATGATGGCTTTTCTTTTAGCTAAGAGCATCACCCAATTTCCAGCATGGTTACAGCTGCAGGAAAAGACTGGCAGCTAACATAGTAATGAGTCAGTATCTATTGAGATTCACTCATTACTATTAATTTCCCCATTGCTTCCAACCGATTCAGGAACTACTTATGGAAATTCTTCTTCTTCTGTCTCACTGAAATCCAGCACTGTTGCTGTCAAACCTGCCAACAGGCGCAGCAATGCTACTGTGATAAAATAAGTCCAATTCTATCCCAATCTTGCTTTCCTAGGGAAGAACAGAACTCATTAAATAATTATCAACTGTGACAAGAAACTAGCTGGCCAAACACTTGCTGCTAATCTAGGCATGACAGCAGGACTATACCTTTCAAAGCAGTAATTAGCTAGATGAACAACAACATAAGTACCAGACAATGACATAGAAAGGACTGTCCCTAAAGGACGGATTCATTATACGTAGGGTTTAGTGTTTGTGTGACTTACGAATGTTATTTTGCAGTATACAATTACACTTCTCTTCTGCTGCCTTTCTCTTTGTTTTCTGCACAGCTTATGGAAGAGGACAGAAAGAAAATCTGGAGCTGAAGCCATGAGAGAACAGGTGATGGAAGCTCTGGAAGACCTTCCTTACGTTCATGAAATGAGGGTGGCTGCATAGATCTCATGGTAGAACACCACCATCTGCCTCTGCGCCCCCATCTGTGGGAATAAGAAATCTGGCATTTGCACCCTGCCCTCATTTTATGCTTGAACAGATACTCACCTAGTGTTTGTAGATCAGGTCTAGTAATCCTTATGAACTTTTCTTTCTCAACAGGGCAGATTCTCAGCTGGTGTAAATTGGTGTAACGCTATTGAAACCAGTGGAATAATAAGGATTTATCCACAGCATACACCAAACCATCAGTCAGCACCAGTGTTACGGTTGTTGTCCCACCAGCTAAAATAAATCACAAGCTCAAACTGCTTCCCTGGATTGTAAAAGGGAGGACTACGATCGCAGCTAGAGCCGATGCTGGAATTACACACCGCCAAACTTGTTTTCAACTGGATCGTTCAAGTGCTTAAAGTTAAGCATACACGTAAGTGTTTGCAGGATTAAAGCCCCCGTTTGGAAAGACAGAGTAAATCCAAATGGAGATGGATTAGCTGGCAGGGGGCAGGTGAGGTGGTCAAAAGCACATGCAGTTTATCATATGGCTCTGTAATTTACTACATGATTATCACAACTACATATTTGGTGTGGGGATATAGATATACATGCACACATGTATACACAGAGCCAAACTTTTTTGGCACGGGGGCCACACAGTCATTTCAAATTGAGACTCTGGGCTGCACTTGTTCCAGGACTGCTTGTCTGTTGCCAACACACTGAAGCGCCTCAGGCTTCAGTCTGATTCTTTGTTTGCTTGCCCATTAAAGTTCTTATCCCACACTCCCTTTTGGCAGAAATTTTTGTTATTTCTGCTTTATGCTGGCCTAGGCCCTTCTCTTGCCTCTGTTCCTATTAACCTATAGTAGTGACAGCCAGGAGCAAACTGAAGCAGCTGGTTGGAGACGCTACTATCAGACTGCGAAACAGCTGTTGTGCAGAGGGGCCACCCTGAAAAACTTCTATTACCACACTGCTGGGTCGTATTTTGGCCATTGCAGACAGGGAATTGGGGAAAGAGAGCACTTTCATTTGCAGATATTTAATTGCTGAAAAATGTAGGGGTGTGTGCAGCATCTTTATTGGATGTCACACAGAAGTAATGCTTTCCAGGTATTTTTTTGGCACTTTGCATCATTATCCTCTTACTGCCAGCATGCAGTGGCCCCATGTTGCAACTCAGTGTGAAACCGATTTCCAATTTTTCTGTTTAAATTAATATTTACCAGTTGGTTATTTTTGGCAGGCTTTTATTGATAGCATTGATTCAAGACGAATAGCCAAATTCAGTTCTTGGTTACAGCAGTATGACATCTGGAGTTAACTCCACTTTTACCAATGTCACCAAGAGCAGACAGGGTCCTTTTTCTGTCTTTTTATAGTGTGACATTTGCTCTGTTCTTACCTATAGACAAGAGTTGGGCTGCAGTTTTAACTTTGTAAAAGTTGGGATACAGCATCGAGTATAGCTCTGAAATTTATTGATTGGGCACTTCTCTAAGATACTTAACAGTACTCGCATCTTAACCTTTGGGAACCAGTCACTTCAGAATACCATTCTGTACGTGCAGAAATAGCTCTTCTGAAAGCAGTATAAATTAAACCTTCGCTATCAGCCACAAAAAAAAGTATTATTTGAGTACTTTTGTATCCATCATCAATCAGGTGGATTAATCACTTCAGAGTTATTTTAGCTATTCCTAAACTAATTTCTAAACTAATGATGTAGCAGAATCATTGACCAGGGCATAGGACCTACATCGTAATTTGAATGGACTCGTAGCAAGTAAGGTACCTGACGCAGCTGTGCAGAATTTTCTGCATGTCCCATTGTGTGGTGGAGGCGTAGTGCCCCCACATCTCTGTAAGTGTACAACAGCCCACACTGCCTAGACTGAATCCTCTGCACTGGATATTGATACAAGTAAATACCTCAGCTATAAAGTTGTATGACAATGCCTAAGCACTGTTGAGTTCGACTCAGATTAAGAGCTGTATTTCGAACCACATTCCTGTTTGTCATCTTGAGGGTGGGAAATCACTAAAAGCACAAAGTTGGCCACCAAGGCTGCCAAGCTAAGTTTGCTGTGACATTGATAAATATTCAAGCCAATGTCTTTCAAATGTTATTGTGAATCACCTTTCCATCCTTCCTTCCCCTGCTTCAGTCATCTTGCTGGCTCAGAATATTCACCTTTGTCTCAGACCTCAGCTGCCTTCACTATATTGCATATGATTGCTATTGTCTTTGTCTCTTTTATCCGCTTCGCTGTGTCTCATTTTCCTAAAGTACCTGGCACCCACTTTTCCATAACACTGTTCCTTTGTTTCAGGAAAACATAATTTCAGGAGGCAGCAGAAATACAGTTCCAAAGGCCACAGGGTGACATCCTCTCTCACCTGATCTTTATTCATATCGGGGTTTAATGGAGGTTTTTTTTTCCATTTCTCAAGCACCCTGCAACTCCCTTCCTCCCTGACAGGAAGGCACATTTTATTTCTCATAAAAATGCTTTCCTACCAATCTTCTGTTCTTCAGAAGTTTCAGAGGCCTTTCTGTTAAATGTTGGTTTTCTCATGTGGATGGACCTGTTGACCTGGTTGTAGTTTATTACTGTTTTGACATTTTTTCTGCTTCCTAAATTTGGAGTAACTTAGACCCTTTTGTCATTTCGAATCTCTGTTGTATTGGCTTCAGCAGCAATCGTTCCAAACTCTGTTTTTAATTTTGTGGTAGGAACAATTGAGAAACTTCAATATCTGAACTGGTTGGCTTTCTAAAAGTAGTATTTTTAATGTACAGCTAATCTTGTGTTTGTGGTTCATACATAATCTACCTGCCTCGGATATCACCACCAAAAAAAAATGTAGTTTCTCTCATTTCTACCAAGTCAGGAAAGGATGCTGTTATGCAGTCCTTTATGTACACTTTCTTAGTTCCCTGATGCACTAAAAAAGGGCCCTCAGTCCATTGAAATAATACAAAACCTCAGTTGCTGATGGAAGTGGTATGTGATTTTCTGTGTACATTTTACACCAGAAGGTACAGTGCCTATTGTACGTCCCCATTTAAAACTCAAACACAATGGCTCATGCAGCTGGATGGTGACCTGCCAATGAAGTTTAAGACAGCATAGACTTCCACATGAATCTGCAGATTAATGAGACAGAGAACTATCTTCTTTTTTACCCACAAAAGACCACTCGCGCATTCAGAATGTGCTGCAGCCTAAAACCAAAGTTCAGCTCGCCACAGGAGTGGAGAAGAAACACGCACAGGATACACCTCAGAAACAGCCCAGCCCTTATGGAAAACTCCTGTGGAATTTAACACAAAATGATAAGCTTTCTGCAGCTTTTTTTTTTTATACCATCCTATAGCACGGATACCTCTGCTATTAAATTCTATACAATGGCTCAAAAAAGTTCGTATAAAAGATGTAATGCTCCATGGGTTTTAGAGTAATTTCCGCAGTGTTCTGTTACATTTCTATAGGACCCCCTTATTTCTATTCCAATTATGTTATCTAGAACTTTTTATAAAAGACCTATCTTATAACAGGCCCTTTCCCTCTCTCTCCATTTTCCTTTAAGTATAACACAATGTGTAGTATATAGATAGATATTACAATGTGCACTTCTTACAACTCCAGGATTTTAGGTGTACTACCACATGTGGAAAAGGCATTATTTGTCTTTTGGCTAGTAAGCCAAGTAAGCTAGTAAATTGTCAAAACCAGACAAATATAAATAGCAACTACCTTCTCATCTTGATTAGGCCAATGAAACAACACTAGTGTGGAAGAGAGGAAAAAATGAGCTTTCAATCTTTTTTTATTATAATTTTGAAGCAAAGCTCGAATTACAAACACTTACAGAAACCTTTATTTGTAAATGTCCTCTCAGGACATTATGCTGCAAGATGAAGTTGTGCAAGTGTTAATTTAGCTCCTTGAATAAATAAACAAACTCTTCAGGAAGTGTTTGGCACATCATAGTTCTACAGTTCTGATGTCATTCTTACGTATCTGTCCTTCTGGAATACAGCGGCAGTTGTCTTAGGTGTTGATACAAGCAGTTCCATGAAAATCAGCTGCTTAATATTTGTCAATGGACACAAAGACAGCAGGTACTTCAAGGCTGACTAATCAGCTTTTAAGGTATTTTTGTTGTCTTTTCTTTTTTCCTCTCCTATCAGTCAAAATGTTCACAATTTGCTCTTACCCACCTCTTACCCTCTTATGACTACACCCAGCGAGCTCCATCAGAGTCACTGTTTCTGTGTTCCCACCCCGTTATTTCCTGAACAGGCTCTGGATCCCCTTCGAGAGGGGCAGACTGTGGTGGGGATTTGGACAGTGGAGACACAGACAAGCTGCTTACACTCTGTCAAGACCCACTGGCAGTGCCAGGGGGATTGTCATGCTGTCAGGCAGGTGGCTGGGACAGCCTGAACACGAGTGACCCAAACTCAGAGTAAGTTAGGTTAAGAAGAAACATCTTATTTATCTCAACAGAGGCTCAGAGAGCAGAACTCTGCACAACCCTTCATCTGCGTCTTCCTCATCCTAGGGCTTGATGGGGAGAGATGAAACAGAAAATTAATATGATCTGGTATCTTTATAACCAGAAGGTGGTAATGCACCATGGAAAGACAGTTTGGACTATTGTTTTAGATAATAATTAAAGGCCAAATTAATTTAAAATGGACTGGAGAAATGGCAGTAATTGAAATAGAATTTTTAATTTTAAAGGTCACCTAGTTAACTATGTTGTAACAACATTGGATTCACTAGTCCCTGTTTGTCATGGTCATGGCTTCCAACATGAAATTGTCTTCACTTGTATCACTGAGAGCGAGGGGGGCTGCAAGAAACTCCATATGACCTTATGATGAGCAATGAAAATCAGAGTGACTAAACAGATGCTGTCTATGAAATAGCTTTCATTACTCAGTTTTTGCATTGACAGAGGTAGTGATCAAAATAAGTAATTTGACATCTATGAAGGCAAATGCTGGGTATAATACGAAATGTATAGAAGAACAACAGTTAAAGTAATTGAACTAGTGAAGGTCCTATGGTCTATTTTTTCCTCTTCTAGGAAGTGCATAGAGTAACCAAGTTTTAATCTTAAAGAAGCAGGAGATGGAAGCATAAAGCGAAGTGGCAGGCTTTAGCTTACCAATTTGAGACAAATATTTTTAGTCACCGGTTCCTGACACACGGATTACCCATGCCAGCTTTTGTGGCTTGATGAGAAGAGGCCCCAGAAAGGTTTGTTGAAGTCAAAATGTCTTTAAAAATGACCCACAGAGAAATTACAAGTTACGGCAATCCTCCTTGAGATGACTAGATTTGGTAAGCAACTATTTTGTGTCAGTTTTGACTCATCAAGAGCTTATTTAGCTCATGAGGATGCCTTTGATGGTGTAAAAAGATCTCTGAATACATGAATCACAATTCAATACCATCCAAAACATCATCAGATGTCATATAAAGGGATAAGTTCAAACTCCCAAAGTGTTTCTGTGGATAATGTATCCACTTAGTTTTATTATCAAATCTTTATTTCATTCCTGAGACTACAATATCTTGTCTTACTGCTTTCATGATTTTTTCATCTAGTTTCTGCATATCTTTGAGTATTTACTTTTCATTTTTTTCGTAATTCCCTTGAGAAGCAGCTTTGCCTTGACTCATTTTCTTTCTTTCCTTTCTTTAAGAAAGTTTTATCTCTGTGGATTTTCTCTGAAGATGTTTGGAATTGATGAGCTGTGATTTCAACACTGTTTCCCAGACTGACTTGAGCAGTAGAGTCTCATTCATGTCACGAGTGTGTTTGCTGAAGTTGGTACTATGGGTCCAGCTGAACACAGTTTTCAACTGTTAATACTGTAATCCTAATGCACCTTCTGCTCTCTGCCTTTCCTTTGATCATTTGAAATATTTCTTGAAGTACAGACAAGCACTACTCCTCTTCAAGCACTGCAGGAAAAGTACCATATTAATCTTTGGGGATGCTGATTTCTGTTTCTAGTTTTCTAGAGATCCTGACTTTCTGTTAACACAGTCGTTATCTGGGACAGAGTTTATGGTTGTCCATGCACTCCTGTTTTTAACTTTATTACTTTAATGAAACAGATTAAAAGAAATCAAAACATATTTTTACTTTCATTTCATATCCGAAAGGTCCCTTCCAACCTAGGCAATTCTATGATTCTATGATTCTGCTCTACATTTGGCTTAATTTTCAAATGCATTCTGTACCCGCAGCTCTTTCTGGTACCAAATGCAAAGCTGGGAGAGCACTGCATTTCTGTATAAACACATCTGGAGGCCTTCTGGCTGCTGCTGGTGGGACGCGCTTAGCACGGGGTCGCTCACAAATAGTCAGTACTCTGCTGGACCAGATTTCATCTTCCAAGAAGTAAAAGCGCATGTCATCTGATGATGGATGGTGGTGGCCCTTCTCTCAGTAAAAGTCTGTGTATTCTCAGCTTCCCTCCATGTAGAAAACCAGTCACAGAAGGAAAAGCAGAAGAGGTGGTTGACAGAGAAACCACCAACTACGTGGACATGAATTAGCCTGCTGAAAGATGGGCCCCTCGGTCAATAGGGAATGCCAGAAAAGGAAATAAGAGAAAGCTGGTATACCTTCTACCTGGAGCATACTTAAAGAAGGCTCTTTGGTTTCCAAAATCCATCCACTTGATGCTTTTTAGAGTACTAGGTGCAGCCAAATCAATCATGAAGTCAAACTGGGACAGTAAGGTAAGAACAATATTAGTTATAATTAAAGAGACGGAAGATAGCAGAAGAATTAACTTTTTCCTTCACCTTCTCTCTCCTTCCAGCTATTACTTTTTTTTTTTTTAGGAGGCAGAGATTAGAAGGAGGAATAATGGCCTGCAGCAAAAGGAAGAAAAAGGGGTATTATGATGCACAGAAAATTGAAGCTTCAGATACCTGCATATCCAGCAAGGAAAAAAAAAAAAGAAAGGACAAAAAATAAAAGAGTATTTGAAGTACATTACACACAGGAGAAGTCCCAGCAATGGAATTAGCCAGTGACCAGATGAAGGTGGCAAAATCATTAATAATGAAGAAAGGCATATTCAATAAATATGTCTCTCCTCAATGGGGAAAAAGTAGGATGACAGCAGTATCATATCGGGCAGCCAAAGCCTTTTTCAGTCCATTAGTAACCAAATAGGATGTTAAACATCTACTTGTGATAAAAACCTGTAATTCATCAGGCCCAGATAACCTGCACCTTAGGAGTCTCAAATAGTTGGTGGCAGACATTCTTCCTTCCACGCGTTAATTTTTAATGGGTCTTGAAATAATATAGAAATTCCAGAAGACTGGAAGAAGACTGACGTTTTGCCAGAATTCAGCAAGGACAAACATGATGACCTTGGTAAATATAAGCCAGCTAACCTAACATCAAACTGGAGAGGAGATGAGGGGGGGAGCAAAATAATAGAATATGGGGTTCAACTGATAAAGAATGAAAGGACGGGAAGTAATTAATGCCAGTCAGCATGGTTTTATGGAAAATAGGTCTTGTCAGACAAACCTGATTAGATTACAAATTTGGCTGAAAAGGTAACTGCTTCAGTGCAATATACTAAGACATTTGTAAGGCATTTGATTTAATTTTGCAGAATGTTCTGATTAAAAATAATATTGTGCAGTCTCAGTGAAATACTCAGTAGCAGGACAGTGGTCTTATTAAGTGGCAAATCTCAAAAATGAGTTATCACTGGGAAGTCATCACTGAATAAAGATATTTTTAGGAAGGCTGGAAAGGGGTCAGTCTTAGGCCTGGCACTTGAACATTTTTGCTGCTGAGTTAAATATAAATTACTGCTGATTGTACTGTTAATGCAATCTTTGCACATATAAACAGAAAAGCAACCAGTATGTATATAGATGTGATGTTATGTCTTTATACAGCATTGGTGTGGCTACTGAAATGCCTCACAGTTTCAGTGATCGTATGTTTAGTGAAGCTGAAAAAAATCTGAGGTTTGGAAAATAGCTGAAAAAAATCATTGTTAGAACTGAAGAAAACACCTTACTGTGAGAACTTTATAGAATATGGAGAGATTGCTTGATTACAATGCAGCAGAAATGCATCTCAGCAGAAATGCCATCAGCAGAAATGCAGCTCACCTACTTTACTTTTCCTGCACCCCCACTGCGCTGGGACAAAAGAGGTATGGAGTCTTAGGGCCCAGGTCACCCTGAAGGGTTTCTGTTTCCACATCAGTAGCAGGACAGGTTAAGCATGGCCCAGTGGCAACGGGGTGTCCCTTATGTCGGGAGGGGTGCCTGACCTACTACACACGGCAGCACTCATGTAGGTCGTCTGCATCTGTGAAGGCTCCAAGACTTTTCTCTTGCCTGTAATCCCTCTCCAAGTAAAAGGGCAGATAAAATGACCCTGGATAACTCAGAAAATGTCCTGGCCAATTATCTTAGGGAGCCTCAAGGAGTTATCAGAGGATCAAAGACCCTTCTCTAGTCTTCACCACAGAAATAATGCTATAGTAGCACCGAGTAAGATCCTCAGCTTGAGCGAGCAGATGCTGTTCTTTCAAAGTCAGTGGAGGAATGCTGATTTACACCAGTGGAGAATCTGACATGTTATATTTTTTTATTTGCTTGAGTCCTGCCGTGGCTCCATAAGCAAAGGTTAATGCAGGTCTGCCAGGGGCAGGCTGGAGTTAACACAGAATGGCAGTTATGAGGTTGCTGATTCTGATAAAAGCAAATTGTGAACTGCAAGCATCTGAGTGTTGAGTGTCACATTCACACCTAACAGCTGCCCTTGCCTGTTCCCCACAGTCATCCACTTCTGTCATCATGATATGTTCCTGAAACCACATTTGTGCTGCTGTCACTTTTTGTCTTTGGAAATTTGAGTACAGGTTTTCTGTAATGACATACTAAAAATGCTTGTAAACTTCAAATGAGTGGATTAAAATATACTTAACCCAAGCAAATCACTTCCATATATTAAGCAGAAACTTAAGTCTTCTAGGTCTGCACTCTCCCCTGTAAAGACTTGCAGTAGGGATGTTAGTATTTATAAAGTTGTAGGAGGCATCTGATGGGTGAGGGTGGTGAAGAGTTTCATCCTTTCATGAAAAAAATGAGGAACCTCTTTCTAGATCTCTGGGTCTTTCACTATCACAAATGTCTCTAAAGAGAAGAGACAGACATCTCTATGGGGTTGCCCGGCTTCTCTGTTTCCACTAGTCCTCTTTGGTTGGGAACAGCCTAACTATCAACAGAGCCAGGGCATCTCTAGAGCATTTTTGTCTGTGTATCTGTACTGGGCAATGTCAATACTGTCAACATGTCAACAATTTGTGGCATAGATGTGGAAGATAACACAAGGACAGATTTTCAATGTCAAGCCCAGGCCCCTCCAGGGCTGGGAGCACACCAGCCTGAGAGACGCACTGGTGACACACTGCATTTGCAGCCCCTTCTGAATTCTGAACTCATTGTCATCCCTGAACTCCCACCTCGTAGCTTATTTCCTAAAAGTGATTAACTGCACTTTTCCTCTTTGAAAGGCAGCATTTCCCAGCTCCTGCTGAGTTTTTACCTTCACACTTAATCTCTGGTTCACAAAGAATAATATAGGCTTGCACTCACCTGCTGAAAAGGTGCAAATCTCTGAACCCAAACTACCCATAAATTGCCAAGACACCAGAAGCTATAGCAGGACAGGGTTTAGGGTGAGCTGTGAAATCTGCCCACAAAGCCTATTAAACCAGCTTACGCTGAGTTTTTTGTTACTTGGACTACAGTGCTGGACGTGCTTCCAGCCGCCCCAGCTATCCTGTAGTCAGTACCTGCACTGGCCAGCTGAAAGCAGCTGATGGTAGCAATAGTTTTGGGAAGAAAAAAAAAAAAGAAAAAAAAGACAAGGTTAGTAAACCAGATCTCTCTGGAAATAATTGCATTAAATATAGAAAAGGTTATATACGGTTTCCTTTGTCCTTTCTCCCCCCATAGGCTGCTGGCCTATGATCATGCCTTGTAGCTACCCTGTAGCTGATTTTATTGTTTATTCCTAGCTCACCCTCCAGTTTGCTCGGGGCCCTGTGTCTTAGCAAGTGACTCCCCGCTCCCTTTCCAAGTTCAGAACCTTTGTGGCTAAAGTCTGCGGTGACACGTAACACAAAAAGACAGCTTTGGGCACAGGGCGTGCAGCCGTTCCTGGAGAATACAGTCTGCAGTTTTGCAGTGCCGTTTCTGGAAGATTAAGTGATTAAGCCTAACTAAAAGTGACTAACAGGGATGGATCTTTTCCTGTCAAACGCGCACAGTTTTCCATAGAGCAGCTCCAAGGTTATGAGTGAAGGTGAATAGCTCTGCTTCTAAAGACTCCTTAATTTTAAGAAATTCAAAGAGCAGGCAGGACACTTTGTTCTGTGACTTTCTTAAACCTAGACCCTACTTCACATCCTTTCATGAGCCATCATCTTTCATATTTAAAACAGACCTAACGGAAGTTAAAAAAAGACAGAGGAGATGAGAAGTACAAGTCTCTGCAGATGTAAGGTATAATTTAGCAAAGTACCATTTTATCACCCAATCCTGCCAGGCCCTCAACACATCCTGTGGGGTATAGACTCCTCCGCTCATCTTGTGAGCAGTGGGGAGTGAGAGCACTACACACTTTTTCTGGTTGCTTGAAACCCCCTGGTGTTGGCTATTTATTCAGCAGTTGCATGCATATTTATATGGCTAAAGCCTTGAGAATCTTCATAAATTGATTAACAAGTCTGTGTTTTGCAATAAAAAATACTTATTTAGGCATTCAAACCGATTCATAAAAACACATGTTCAGATTATCTGATGAACATGGTATGAAAACACAGATAAAATAAGGAGATCCAGGAGAGTATGTTTCATTTACAGGTTTTGTATAAATATAGAAAAAGGGGGACAAGATAAATATACTAACAAAGTAGTTACAAAACAGTTTTCATTAATAACTTATCAAGCCAGTTTTATTTCTTGAAAACATCCAAAGTAAGCTAAAAGTTATGCAGGCAGCTGGTTGAATTTCTCCTGGAGGGTTTGAATGGGGCTACAGGCCGGTGCTGAATTTCACTCTTGTGAATATATTCATGCATTATCTCTTGGAAAGCGACATTTTTCAGGGTGGAATAAAGCCTATTTAGGAAATTATTATTTTTGTTTTTAAAACTAAATGACTGTTTATTAAAAAAGAGAGCTACTGAAATTCAAATTTTTCCTCATTACCTGAGGCATAATCAAATTGTCAGCTGTTCAACAACAGTGATAATGTGGAACAGGAGTGTGATAACGTTTGCCATCATCCCAGCTGGGTCCCCAAAAAAGAAACGTCCTCACAAGCTTCTCGTCAGTGAACCTACACACTCTTACAGAAGCCTATTGACCCAGCACAAGGTATCGTTTAGAAGTGATCTGATAATGTGTACGAGTTGTTAGACCTCTTTTATTTGGACACAATGTTATTTGAAACAAAAATTAAATCCTGATTTCATTAAAGAATGGAAGAATTTGTGATTGACTTCAGTGTGATCAGGATCTCACTACTGGAGTATATCATGCTCTGCTTTCAGATTTCAGAAGCAAATGCTGAAATCATTTCATTTTACCAATGTCTACAAGTACTAATGTAGAGATAAAAAAGCTGAGAACTTTTCAAAATAGTTTATTATAACAAGATCCAGTAATTGAAAAGACAACTGTGCATAATAAAAGTAGAAATAAAGCATACGTGTTTAGTTTTTGTCCTTATTAAGGACATTTTAAAGTAAAGACTAGTAAAGACCAGCTGTTTCCTAAAAGTTTTGCTCTTTGAGCGTGAATTAGTTCAAGGAATTCAATAGCTTGTGCAGTATAAAAAGTCAGAGTAGATGGTTTTAGGAGCTGTGACTCTATTTGTCTATCTATAATTGACCCATCAATTAATCAAACTGGATTGAACACAAGGGCAGCTTCCCAGTTAATACTAAGTCATTCATAAAGTGAATACATTATTGATTACTATTTTTAAATATACTTACTTGTAGAAATGCCTATAATTAAGAGTCCAGACCTTTGAGCTAGAGATCCACGATCCACACTGATCTGGGATACAGAGTAAATGGCAGTCCTCGTGCGCAAGATGCAGTACTTGGTTAGTCAATTAGATACTGCTTTTATTATTCTGACTGGATACACTAATTCCATCCCTGCTGTCCATAGATCTGCCGTGGGTCACAATTAACATTTAGCTCACTGGTAGAGCGTGATAGCATATTTTTCAATGACTGAACCTATTTTCATTGCTCACTCTCTCCTTGTAAAAAAGTGATGTTTTAACTGATTCAAATAATCCTGGTCCAGAAAGATACATTATTTTTGCAGTGGCTCCATTAGTTTCATCACGTTACGACGGATGAGAACTTCAAAGACATTAAAGATAGGCAACTGGATATAAAATACGTTAGTTGCATGGCATAGCTTATTTTCAGGGCCTTGAGGGCACAAATAGGCCTTTATTTCCCTGGCCAGCCTCACTGGGGACCCTCACCCACAACCCCTGCACCTTGCCTCCTGCTGCCCCAGACAGGGCTCCCTGGGTGGCCCCTAGAGCTGGTTCATTACCCGGCCATGCATGGGGCTGTCAATGGACGTGTTTCCAACAAGTGGCTTTGTTTGTCCAGCTCAGCTCCTGCGCGACCATCGGGGGAGGCTGGGGTTTGTGGGGTTGTATCATTTCCCTTTCACTAGAGTACTTCCAAATTCTGTTTCTCAGTGTGGCCCCACAAATAGTTGAGCTTACGCAGCTGGGGAGGTGTTTCACAGCTGAAAATGTGATGGGGTTGGGGCAGATGCAGACGTACCTACTCTGCAGCTCAGGTGGTGTACTGAGTTAGCTCTGACGTGGCTCCTTTGGGTGCCGACTAGCAGCACCCAGCTTGATAGATGTCAGTGATGCTGGGGAAAGTGCCCCGCACCTCAGTCTTGCTCTTCACTCCCATTGTGGCTGTCACCCCGTGTCTGCAATGAGGCAATATGGGATGCATTACATTTTTGGCAAATTGAATTTCGCATGGTTATTTTCTCTACTGTTATTTTAATGCTTCTACTTTTTAGTTGAAATTATCCAGAGAAACAGACTGGGTTGGAATATGAATACTGAATAGCTACAGAATACTGCTGCTGTTTTAATTTAGGACTAGATTCTCAGCTCAGCAACACAAGAGTAGCTTTAGCAAAATGAATAGTTCTGTCACATACTGCACTAAGATTAAAATTTAGTCCTTTCATCTTGATCCTACTGGATCAATTTTATTTTATTTTTATTTAGTGACATTCTCAAAGCACTTTTGCAAGCTAATTTCTCATTTCAAGTTTGCTTCTTCAACGCACATCTTTTCTTTCCACTTTCCTGATTTATTTCCTTGTGGAAATTTTGAGCCTCAAGTTTCAACCGGTGCGTTTAGTCAAAAAGGAGCTTACCAATGATTTACTGTACAAATAATTTAATACAAAACTAAATACACAGATACTAATAGCAGAGATTACAACATTTGGATGCTCACATCAATCTACACTGCTTGTGAACTACAAGTGGCACCAAAAATATTTTCATTCACTTAAATGCTTTACTCATATTTCTGAAAGGAATATTCTTAGTGCTGTATCAGGGTGTTGTACAACCGATAATTATATGCAAAATACTTGGGCACAAAGCTGTAGCACTTTTCTTAATTTAGACAGCTTTATTGGTTTCCCTTGTGTTGCATTTGGATTGCAGTAATAGATTTATTTTGAATAATTCTGAGATAGGAATTCTTACTTTGCATAAATTCAGTATTTTCTTGCTGTTGGAGGTTTTGTATTTACAACACTGCTGTTGCTGTCACATTCAGCCTTCTTGTTTGTTTCTTTGCTGATTTAAAGAGAAGCCCCTCCCTTACGACAATTTTTCATTATTTCCATGGGATTTTTTTGTCTCAGGCTACAGGATATTATCCTAAAATGCTAGGAGAGGATGGTCAGCTTTCCAGCCTCTGAGCTGTCACCAAATCCGGCATCCACAAGCCATGCACGGCAGTGCTGGGCTGGCCGAGGCCCTGGCCTGACTCCCAAGCTGGCCCAGCTGTGGCAAGGGTGGGCCGGCCACCTCCAGAGGCCCCTTCCCCTCACGTTTTATGATCTCCTGCCCACCCCTCCGTCTTCAGTGGCCTTGCTTCCTCACACCACTGGCAAAACGGGTCACACAGGGTTCCCTCTGCTGTCACAGCCCTATGGTGGGCGGTGGGGGAACCAGAATGATACCGGACTTGCATGAGCTGAGTCCTGCCCTGGTCATCAAGCAGGCCATGACACCTGAAGCCCACCATGACCTGAACAGCAAAACTGCTCATGGCTGAAGCGCCTTGTCACAGGGAGGCCTTGCTGAGACAGGGGCTGTGAGGTCCGTGGGGTGAGCCCCTTCCCGGGGGCACTCGCTGCTCGAGGCCGGGTCTCGGGGAGGCTTCTACCGCGGCTGGGAGTCCGAGGTACGTGTGGGCAGCCCCCCTCACGATGCCAGCCCACGGCGGGTGGGCTGAGGGGGCCGCGTGCTGGGCGGCTCCCCCGGCAGGCCCGGCCGGGCAGGGTTTCGCGGCCCAGCGGGACGAAGCTGCCCCGGTTCCTTCCAGCCAGGCCCGACGGGGCCCACTTCCCGGGTGCGCAGCCGCCGGCCGCACTGCCCGGTCACCGCTAGCTAATCCCCCGCCGCCCGGTGGAGGCGCTCCCCGCGCCGCTTGGCGGGCAGGGGCAGGCGGCAGCGGCCCCTCCGGCGCCCCGCA
>VYZM01022822.1:537231-583489 GCA_013398915.1 Dromas ardeola
TTTTTTTAGAATTTTTGCAAGTGTTTTGGGTGGCCACAGCTGACAGTAGTGATAACTATTTGAAACCTACCATGCTTTCTTCCTAACTCACTCATTCTGGCAACTTTTATTCTTTTTGTATACTTTGTTTCTTAAAAGTCCCTGAAAATAGAATAGAAATGTACACTAAAGTAGAGCAATATGAAACATATTGCATGCAGTTTTAATTTCATTTTACTTTAAACTAGAATAAAAACCTTTAAAAAAAAATTTTTTTGCCAGAACTAGTATCTAGCCTCACTGAGTATCTAGTATCTAGCTGAGTTACTGAGTAACTAGTATCTAGCCCCCTGACTAGCTGTCAGCTTGATATGGAAGAATTATCCAGTTTACGTGTGAAAAACTCAACTGGATTGCTAGCGAAATAATGTAAGCTATGTAAGATCTGTGGTGCTGGGCACAGAGTATGGAACAGTGCTCGTGAAGGATTTGAGTCACCAAAGGTCTGGCATGCAACTATGTGTTAGCTATAAATAATCCAAACTTTCTCCTACATGGTAGCGTGCTGTTGAGCACGTGGGTTGCATGCAAAGTATTCTCCATTATCATTATGTGGACGGAGATGTTGCGGTTTGTGCTGTTGAGTTCCCAAGCACTTTGGAGATGGCTACCGCTTTTATTTCAAAGTTGTATGTTACTCTCCTGTTGTGCAAGTCGCAAAGTGAGCCTGGCCTCCCCTTAGTTTTCCTTCTGTTGCCTCCCTAGATTCCTGCTTTCCCACAGTGTCTTAGTGAATTGTGGGTGAATGAAATGGCCTTTTGGTTTTGAAGCACCAGGAGGACTCAAAATGCTCAAAAGAAATAAGTTTTTTTCAAAATTTGCAAATTTGTTCACAGAATATTGAAAGACTGACAGACAGCAGTTGCTGGGAAGAAAGAGAATGCGTATTACATGAGCATCCTTAAGGCTCTTGAGAGAAATCTGGATGAGTTTTTTAAAGACAGTGGAGAGAGACCCATGATTCATTCATGAGAAATACTTGTATGTAAGAAATGTTTCCGTATGATATTATTTCTTAGGAAGCTTTTAACTAGATAAGGGAAGGAAATACTTGAACAAATAGCGCTTTTTATCTGAGATTATGAGTTTCTTCTCTTAGCATATAAAATTCACAATGGTTTATGAAGCAGGTAAGCAAGATTGATTGAAGTAGGAAATCTCAGTGATTTGTGCCAGGAAAAATAGCAAGTAGATACCACGATGGAAGGAGTAGAACTTACTTCTGCTGATCCATGGTCCTTTGCTTTTACCTCCAAGTCCCTTCTTCAGTCCCTCCCTCAGTGTCCTGACTTGTGGCCTTGACAAAGTTTATACTTTTATATTTAAATACAAGGAGTTGGTTTTTTCTGTCGTTCCTCTGGGTAATATCTTGCACGTGTATTACTTTCTTAATTTGGGTTTGGTTTTGTTTTGTTTTTTTTGTGTGGTCAGAATACTCTTTCTCTAGAGGGGCATATTCCAAGAATAAAAAGTGGGCTGCTCAAACTGAGTGTCCTTAAGACTGCAGGAGACGATGCTTAGCAGAAGTCTGTCTGTCTGTCTGATAAGTTAATGAATTAAAATCTTTTCTACATGTTGGTATGTAGTATGATGCTTTAGATATAAAGGCATTTTTTAGATGTTGTGATGTCTAGACAATAGTATGACAAGCACAGGTACTAGTACTTCACTCTTACTGCTGATACACATGTGGCTTTTGACTCCCCGGTTGATATAATGTTATCTTCCATGTTTTGGGCCCTTCTGAGTTAGTCTGATGAAATTTATGAATGTTGCTGAGATTGAATTCTTTGAAATTCTTTCAAAGTTACCTTCAAGCATAATATTCTCTAGAAACCGGTCTCCACTGACTGAACGTGCTGCACAGACAATCCGCACTGCATCTTCATCCCTGTCTTGTTCAAAGGCACTTTTCAGCAGTTCAGCAATTCTTTGTCAAAGCCAAAAAGGACATCTGTGCCTTGATACTGAACTTGTAACACCGGGATGTATAGTAAATGTGTCCCTTTTGCCTCCATGGATGTGAGACTTCTTCATGCAACACTGAGAAAAGGGCAGGGCTGTACTTGAGAATTCTGATGGCATTGTTCCTTTGATTTTTATTTTAGGTTAATTTTCTCTGTAAATCCATGTTTTCTTCACTCAGCTCAGCTAAAAATTACATGTACTGAACAAGGACACGGTATGGTTTCATATGTTGGCTGGTACCTTGTTACTCGATATAGTTCAGTTTGATGACTGTTTATCACATGAAGTATACTGTATGGGATTGAAAACCAAATTTTTTGTGCTTACTCTTATGTAACTAAAGATCTGCTATACCACAGTTCATAGGAATTCTTTCTAGTGGTGGGGAGAGATGGATCAGAAGGAGACAAGAGAAAGGTGCCAAAGTGCGCAGCAGGAAACAAATTTTTTGGATGTCTTTCAGAATTATGGATTTTATGAATGCGGACATCTTCCTCTCTCCAGTGCGGACATCTTCCTCTCTCTAGTGCATTTCTGTTGTATGCGATTTTTTTTTCTTTCAGAGTAACGTGGTTATTGAAAGGAAGGTTAGTGACACGGCGTGTACTTCCCACTCTGTTGAGCCATATAGTATCGTTTTTTTGAGGTTCTTAAAATACTTTCCAGGCATTTAATGAATGAAGCTTCACAGCAGCCTTTGTGGCATGGGGTATAGGTACACCAAGATCCATTGACTTGCTGAAGATCCCCCAA
Source organism: Dromas ardeola (assembly GCA_013398915.1). NCBI lineage: Eukaryota > Metazoa > Chordata > Aves > Charadriiformes > Dromadidae > Dromas > Dromas ardeola. The sequence goes on from VYZM01022822.1 coordinate 539,992, forward strand.
GTGGTAAAGGGGTGCATCTCCTGCCATACGGCCAGGTGTTTGATGCATTGACCAAGCCCTGCTTTGCAGTATAATTCCTTTGCACTGGTCACCGGGAAAAGTGGTGTCACGCTGTAGCATGAGGAACTGAGCCCAGGGGAAGGCAAAGTCTTGCAGTGATACAGTGGCTGATTTGTTCAGGGCTCTCTCTATAAGCACGCATATGCATGCACGCTGGCCCTGGCACAGTTCCTGTAGTGCTAACTCGTGTCTTTTGCCTGTTTAGGTCTATTATTTTGCTTTCAAGCTAGATAACCTTAAGTCTGACCTATATTAAGCTGGATGTTTGCATAGGCATAGATTCAGTCTCAGATGTGGGGCATGTGAGAGTGGAAGTTGTCTTCACTGCCTGTCCTTGCTGCCTTGAATGTTTTGTAGATTGGTAGGATCCAGCCTGGGTTTGCTCTGTCTTTCTTTTCCCAGCCCCTAATCCAGTTCTCCTCTTAAAAGGGTTTGTGCTTTCCAGCTGATTCGTACTGTTCTGCTCTCCACTATTGCCTCCTGGAAGCACAGGCCTGTTATTATAGTGGTGGCTTTCAGACCCCATCTGCAGCTGTTCGGGTCTTGACTTCTTAAATTATAATAATTTTAGTCAAACAGCAGGAGACCTGTGCTCATTTTTTCTCCTCAGAAATTAGCTGCTGAAACACTCTGAAGAGAAATGTTTTAAGAGGGTTACGTGGTTGCAATTGTGGAACTGGTGAACTCGAACCAGCTACTGGAGCTCCTCTTTCTGTTATTACACATAGCTATTATTTATCCCAGACAGAGTGGAGATCAGCTAGCCAAAGTGCAGAAAGAGATGTTTTTGTCATGACTTTCCGTATTTGAAATATATTTCGAACAAAATATTTATGGGTTTTTCTTAACGTGTTATATTAAAGAGTGCTGTATTTAATATTTCTGGAGTAAGGGAAACATGTATTTTTAAACAGCTAGTAAGCCTCAAAATGTATTTGTAGACCTGGAATTAGCATCAAGCAGATGTTTTAAATGGGACCTTGTAGAAATTGCCCACTCCTCTTTGGTGAGCTGTAGAAAAACTACTAAATTCTTGCTGTAATGATCCTGTGCAAGAGGAACCTGACACTGCAAGACCCTGCTTAAGACTGCCTTGGGGACATGTCTGTCCCCCTGTTCAAAAACTTTTTCCATGTAATTTTCCTTGATAAATGTCTCCTGTGAACGTTTTGAACATTAACCCATGGAAGTCAAATACCTGCTATGGCCCAGCATTTGGTAAATGATGGGAGGGAAGGATGACTGTTAAGACGTGTGAAACTCTTACAGTCCTTCACCAAGCAGTGAAGGTATTGTAGAACTTCACTGGATAATATCAGACGTCAGAAGTTGCCTCACTGAAATTTGATTAAAGAGTTGGATGCCATTCGACCATAGTTGAGCCTTAAGCATTTGAAGAAGTGGGCTTAACCCCTACACTGGCTTGCCCAGCATTTCTGTCTGGTATTTGTGTCTGTTTTTTCGATCATATGAAATACAACAGAAATTTTACATCCTGTTGAAAAAGTCCATGTGAGGAGGGGGGGTGCAAGGACATTTGTTTGGACTTGAGTCTTATTTTTTTGAGTTTTGTTGTTTTTTTTTAATGCTGAGCTATATTTCAGTGTTCTGGGAATTAATCCATTAGTCCTGGACAGTGGAATCGTTTTGAAGAACTTGGTGGAGAAGATTGTTTCCATGCTTTGATGTGAAAAGCTTATGCTTTAAAGAACTTCCCTTCCAAAAGTGTTGTCACTCAGTCCTAAATGAAGGGAAAAATACTGCGGATGTAATGAAAATAGGAAGAAAATATCATTAATGTAGCATTAGGGATTCAACTAGAACAATGCTACCTGTTATAATTCAAACTACTTAGAGAAAAATGTGGAAAAGAATGCAAAATACAGTCCTGCTGTGATCTCGGGGAAAGCTGCTGTCACAGTGTTTCCATCCCAGGTATTACTCAGTCATCAGTACTCTCCCTTCTTGTGGTGTTTCAGGCTTTTATCTCATTTCACACAGTTCAGCCGTATCTTGTCCCTTTAACCTCCCTACTAGTTCATATAACTCAGTGTGATTCTGCCTGGGGAAAGATTTTAATTAACAATGGGTAAAGAACGAAGATAACAAACGGATTTTTAAAAACACTGCTTTGAGACGGGCATCTGATTTTGCATTTTCATTTTTTTGTTTTATCAGGTAATCTCTCCTGTTTATTTAACTGTTGTGTAAGAACGCTTGTCCTACAGAACTTCAGGTTCTGTGCCATCGCTGCTTGTACACCCCGCAATCGTGCTGAAGTTGGTGGGTGTCATGGGTGTGTAAGAATGGGTGAGAGATGAGGTCCCTCTCTGTCTCTCTTCTTAGCCTTTAGCCTGTGGAACCCTAAACAAAGGCTATCGGGGAATTTTCCAGAAAAAGGTCTTGGGGCATACATAGGAAACAGGCCCCTCGGGGGACGCATTTTGTAGTGTGACAGCTGTAGGAGAGTTGGGAGTGTAATTGCACATGACGCGGTTACAGTGTAATGTACTATTTTGGTTATCCTGGTCTGTATTGACGCATCCTCTTAGAATGCTTACACTGGAGCGTATTTCAAGCAGCCTGTACTTAGGTCTTTTTGGAAGTACTGTACTGAGATACCAAGGACAATGAAGTTGACATTGTGAGGGGTTGAATACGCTTGCAGTGTTGGCACTGCTTCAAATCCTACATGAGGCTGGGGCAGGTGTTCACCTTTCTTTTCCTAATAAAATAAGCTCCTAAAGCTGTCCATGCCCATGGCAATTAAAATGGACATTTTCGGTGGAAGAATTTTTGGTGTACTAACGCTGAAATTAGTGATCATCAAATCATAGAATTGTCAGGGTTGGAAGGGACCTTAAAGATAGTCTAGTTCCAACCCCCCTGCCATGGGCAGGGATATCTCCCACTAGATCAGGCTGCTCAAAGCCCCATCCAGCCTGGCCTTAAAAACTTCCAGGAATGGGGCTTCCACCACCTCTCTGGGCAACCTGTTCCAGTGTCTCACCACCCTCATGGTGAAGAACTTCTTCCTAACGTCCATTCTGAAACGACCCATCTCTAGTTTTAATCCATTCCCTCTAGATCTCAGCTTTTGTTTTGATCAGCGAAACCTGTAAATAAGTGGACCAGCCAAGGCAGGAGACATTGGGAATCCTGATTCATCTGGCTGTTTGAAGTGCCTTGGGTTGTCCTATGTGGCCTCCAGCTGTAGGTCCCACAAGGAATGCATCTGCCAGTAGACTTGTGTCATATCAACTGGTTCTAAGTAGATGTTTTAGATAGCCTAGGGTTTCTCAAATGGCTCTTGCCAACTGAGGGAAACTCCAGGTTTCCTCTGTTCCTGCCACTCAGTCACTCTTATGGGTTACATTGATTTTTATTTTTTTTAATTATTTTTAATTTTTTCTTTGAGGGGGCTAACTCAGGGTCTGTGATACTGGGCGAATCACAACAGTAAGGGGAATGAAGAACTTTCTGGAGGCTGTCAATTAAGTTTTCACTTTCAATTAATTATACATTTGTGGGATTTGTTGTGATTTCTTTCCTCTGCTGCCATTTTCCACCAGTGTAAATCTGGTCTGAAAACAAAACTTCATGCAGAATACTATATGTCTGTTCTAACACAGTGCTATAAATGTATGTCTTGGCTGAGATATAGAAATAATTATCTGTGCATTGCTCAAATATAAAAATAAGAATATCTCCATGTTTGATTAAATAAAATGAAATTTGATACAGTCTGAGTACAGCCCATGCCAAGCTCTGTGTGCCAATGCAAAGTGTTAATCTGTGATTCTGTGCGCATCTTTGAAAGATTCTGTTACTTTGGAGGAAATCTGTAGAGTGCCAAAAGCCAGTGGCTTGTGCCGTCACTCCAGGGGTAGTTGTATGTTGAGCTAGGAATATGCGTTCTTAACTAAAATGCGTTTGTCTTTATTAGTGTGTTTTCATTGCCTAGCTCTACTCTTACTTTACAACATTAAAGGAAAAAATCTGATAATTCTATCCAGTAGGCCTGGTTTTGACCTTACATATACCGATTCTTACAGTGATTTTGAATCCATTGACTTCAGACGCATTACTCCTGATTACACCAGGGTCGGTTCATAATGAGGGGCCAAGATACTAAATGGAAATGAAGCCAATAAAGCCATCAAGCTCAGACCTACTCTGTCCTCATGTGCTTGATCTGAACAATAAGAACTGGTGATTTATAAATCATGTTGTCTGTTTGCTTCTTTGTCATTTAATTCTCTTTTTCCGTTGAATAAATGAAGATGTTCTGACCTTAACTCATCCCTTGTGAATTTGTTTGAAAAAAGCAGGATAGCTGTACCCCTTAAATGTGACTCAAGCTTTTGTTCAGATTTAGTGAGCGTCATCTTATTTTTTTAAAGGAAACACATTTCACTTGACCTCTAGGATCTGGCAGGACTTGCTGCATCCTCTTTTTCATCACTTTATCTTCATGGCTTATTTTTTTAAAAATATTTTTCTACATTTTCAGAAGGAAGACTGGCCCATGCACAAACTAGAGTGTTCTGCCATGTGTGCTTTTGGGCAGAACTGGAATCCCTCGGAGACCGTGAGGCTGACGGCGAGGGTCCTTGCCAAACAGGTGAGCAGGAGACTAGACTTAGGAGGTACATTCCTACTCTGGGTGCCAGGGAAGGCAGGAAAATGAAAATTGACCGACAGTAAGTGTCCCTGCAAAGCACATGCATACTGGCTTCCTGTGTACAGATGGGTGTCATACAGAGCATGAACAGCTGAACAAACTGACCGTCAGACCATGGGGTCAGGGCCACCGTAGTCCAGCTGGAGACTTCTGGGGGAAGATGGCCAAAGGCTAGTAAGGTTTTAAGCTGTGTAGCTGTAACTTGTGGCCAAGGTACTGTTGAACAGAGCCTGGAGAAGTTTACTGACAGTTTCATAATGTGCCTGGTGTTTCAGCCTCTGTTCTGGTAGATTGGATCTCTTGTTTACAAGTGTGGGCTAGCACCAAAGCCACGTTGGTTAAGAGAAAGAGTGAGACTTGGTATACGTGTTTAAATTCTGAGGAATGCTTCTGGTGTTACCTGTCTGCAGGCACTGACGTCTTTATGAAGCAGTTGCCTGTTGTACTATTTTTCAGCGATATCTGCGTGGCATTGTGTAGTATATAACTCCCAGTACATTTGTGAGTCAAGAATACCTGTGAGGTATTCAGGTATAAATGTTTACGATTACTGGAGTTAACTGGTGAAAAACAGAGACTGAGAGAGAAATCTCAGGCCCTTGGTCTTTGGTGAAAAACAATATTATTAGTAAGGAAATAAGATTGCAATGTCAACCTCCATTTCAGTGTTCCCTAACTATATGGATACTGAGGATGGCACAAGTGCTTACAGGGAGGGGCTGGGATTCATGAGTTTCAAGGTTATTATGCTGTGTATCTTTGTAGAGCTCTAAACTCTCTCCACAAAAACAAATCCTCTTTGAAGCGTATTTGTGTGATTGAGGTCTGCTTATGTGACAAGGGCAACCTGGATACTGTATGTAGTGAGGATTTTGGTGGCCTGCTGGGAAGGTAGCTGCATACTTGCTGTGTGTGCGTGTGTGAATATATGTGTCTGTGACTTAATTAAAGTGTGGTTTAGTGGTGATCCACAAACAAAATCGAATGTTTAATGACAAAAAGTCATTGGAATAAATTTGTGCTTTTATCGCTTACAGGGAGGGGGGAGAACCCTATATGTCATATTAAAGCTAAATATGCAAACCATAGTCCCTGAACCTCAGCTGCTGGGCCACCTGCAAAGCCATATTTAATGGCCAAGATTACAAAGAAGTGGCCTTAGGCCAACAATGGAGCATTGCTTTTGAACTCTGTCAACAGTCAGTTTATTCACTTTCCTCAAAGCAAAGCCTGTCTCCTGCCTGCTTGCTATTGTTAGCAGCCTTCTGAGTGTCTAGAACAAAGCAAATGACATATTTAAAATACTGTTTGGTTTATGTATATAAATTTGATAGGAGTTAATCTTTGGCTGCCTAATTTGGTGCAGAGAGAATATTTCTATGGCTTTACTAAGGGCAGTCAATTTAACTCATTGCTGTTCATCAACTTCTGTAAGTTCCATACAGTGTGGATTTGGGTTTGTTCCTAGCTTATAAATGAGTAGACAAAACTGCCAGTTTAAAACATTAAAATATTTTCTTGTTGTCTTTTTTCCCTTATTGCTAGAAAACTCAATCTGAAAGAACACAGTCGGAGAAGCTGCTTGCTGTAAAAGAGTTTGAATCACGTAAGTAAAAAAGGCTTGCAGGTAAACAGAGGCAATTATCTATATTCGTGATTTGCTTCCCCCTGGCCCCCTTCATCAAAACCTTTCAGAGCATCCTCCTGTTGGAGGAAGGGAGTAAACAAAGAGGATTGTGGTTCCTCATTTTTTTGAAAGTGCAGTGCTCTTCTTTCTTTCTTTTTTTTTTTCTTGGTCGTTTGTTGGGGCTGTGAAACAAGGGTGAAAACCTAGACAGAATTAATTATGTAGCATGCATCCATCTCATGGCTTTTCTGGTCCTCTAGTGTCTTTTGAGAATTGTAATGTTGTAAAATTAAAATAGCTGGTATTTGTTACCAGGAGGCATAAAATCAGAGATGGCACAGTTGCTTGATGGTGACAGTGACTAAGGGGCTAATTGCAGAACCCTCTGGACTGTGCTTCAGTATCTGTCACTGCCAGTCAAATCTGACATGTTATGTATGATTGTGTTGAAATTCCATGTCCTAAATGCTCCAAAATAATCCAAGAAAGGAGATGAGGCAATGGCTTGCTTTTAACTGGAAGGCTACTGTTTACATCCAGCGAGGCAGAGTTAGAAATTGAGCAACTAGGGGACCAGTAACCATCCTGGCATAGTTTTCACTGGTCTGTTGTTTCTCCTTCTTGGTGCTGGGGATAGTATACAAGGAGGCAATAGGTTTGTATATTCACATTTCTCACTCTGATGGCTTCCAAAACCTTTTATAAAATGCTGAATAAATGCAATCATTGCTAGGACCTGAGGTAGCAGAGCAATCAAGCACAGCAAGATTATGGTCTTATTTGCCTCCTGGGCAAAAACTCCTGTCACAGCTGTTGGGGCAACTGGGGAAATAAGGGGGGAAAATGCCAACATTTGACTTTGCCTAAGGCAAGGATGATTTTTACAGGTAGGTTAGTAGGATTGAGGTTGAGGAGGTTGGGTAGGTGCTGAAGTAATTTCTGTATGTTCTTCTGCATTGCAGCTTGTATTCAATAATTTATTAATTTGGGAGCTAAAAGGCTGAATTTTTTTATTTTGCTATGTCCCCCTTGTCCTCTAGGAGCCTTTGTTTCTGGTTTTGTTAGTGAGAACCCCTTCTTCCTTCTGCCTTGTTAACTCTCCTCGTCCCTCAGTGCGCCTTTGCCCCGTTCAGCAGTTGCGTTACTCTTTGCAGCACCCTGCACAGGAGAGGAAACGGCACCTAGCTGTCAGCTGGAAGCTCAAAATTTCTGACTTGTTCTAATTCTCATGAAATTGTCCTATTTCATTTTCTGCAGTGTTTTTTGTGACTCTCCTGTCATTCACATCTGCTCTTACAAATCATTTCCCCCCTTCTTCCACTGTTGTGCAGCCTTTTCTCTTCCTGCATGTTTTTCTGTCCACTATTATTTTGAGTTGGAGAGGGGAAACGGTTGAGTTGCTGGCTCTTTTGGAGCAGGAATGAGTTGGTGACACTACCCTTTCAGAGACAGGATTAGGAAAAATCTTTCCAGAACTCTGCTCTTGAGGAGAGAGAAGGGACCAGGAGTATATGGTCAGTCACCTAGCTTGCTCTACGTGGACCAGGCAGAAAAAGGTTCAGTGGCCACAGCTTTGGCTAGAACCTGTTACGGGCTTGAGGGTAAATCTCTGAACAAACCCGTAAGGGAACACACTTGGCAGGTGTGCCAGGACACTTCCACTGATGTTCCTGCTGTCTCCTATTATCCACAGATATCTGCAGCTTAAGCACACCTCTGTTGATGGCCAGTCTCCAGCCCATGGAGACATGGATGTTCTCAGGTAGCTCATGAGGTCATGTTAGACAGCTGAGGATAGCTACCCACAGTTGATAGACTTCTAGGGGGACAGAGCTGGCTGGTCTGTTTGCCAGGGCTAACAAATGCATTTTCAACACTGTAACCCTTCTCCCAAGAAAGGGAAATTTGTGTTCAATTACCTGCTAATGTAAAGATGTTAGAAAATGCTTTTTAATCCTGCATGTTCTTGTAGCACACGTGTGGCTTTGGCTGAAGCAGCATTATGTTTATGGAAGAACAGGCACTTCTTGCAGTACTTCCAAGTAGCTGTTCCTTCAGGGGTTTCTGTTTAAGTCCGGGCCTGTTCTAACCTAAGTCTAGCTGCAGTTCACGGGGGAGTGTTCCTGTTACTGAAATGGAATGTATTCTTTGTCCACAGACCTTGACAAACTAGACAATGAAAAGAGAGAGCTGATTCAGAACGACATTGCTGCTCTTCATCACTTTTACTCAAAGCACTTGGAGTACCCTGACAATGCTGCCCTTGTAGTTCTCTTTGCACAAGTAAGTTGGCTAGAACACAGCCTGCTTAGGTGGATAGTGCTGTAGGATTTTTAGCCTTTGTGAAAGGGGAAAAATGTTAACGGCAATGGAAATGGTAGCTCTTCGCTTATCTTAGGGAGAGCTGAATGTGCTTGATGGAGAACGTCCACTTCCTTAAGCAGAAGTGGCTGGATGTGCCCCATTTCAGTGGTGAGGGGAGAGACTTTTGTCTGCAGACTTTCTATGAGGTGCTTCTCAAACACTGAAGAAAAGGGGAAAACGCCTGTATTAGACCCTGTCAGCGTTAGGCTTCTTGTGGGCCAACAACGCAGCTGTTGTTGGACTTACACGGAAGGCTGCTGGTCTTAGACCCTGCAGAGGCAAAATCCTCCATTCAGGCTTCAAACTTGTGGAAATCCTTGCTGGTCAGGTCATCGTTGTGTTTGACCTTCACAGGGAGTAAACTTCAGAGAAGTAGAAAGAGCAGTCTGAAACTTTTATCTGGTATGTGGCTTTTAAATGCAGTCAGGTAGTGTGGCCATCTGGAGAGATGAAGGAAAGGCAGGATGTCTTGTTAGATAACTTCTGAAATGCGTTGCCTCTCTTTTTCTCACCTGCTTTTCATATGCATCTAAATTGAATGTATTGTAGTGGATGGAATAACACACCAGTGGAATACCGAAAGATCCATTTTCTTCTTTCTCCTCCTGTACTTCAAAATAAGCTGTTTTAAACCTCTGAGTAAAAAGTTTATTTTTTTTGAGGTGGGGACAAATATTGACTGCTGTGATGAAGGCTAAGATGGCAATACACTGGTTGGTGGAGCTGTGCATCTACCAACAAGGAAGCACAGTTACTATTACCTTAATACAAAGGTACTGTTGTTCTGTAGGGGAATGATTCTTTAGCATGTTTAGCATCTGCTCATCATCCATTCTGTTGTTTGTAATTATACATTTCCCTTCAATGAAAAGTTTTTCCTGTTTTGAAGACTTCACAATTTATGTTTGTCAGAGAGATACTTTAAAGATATTAGTACATCCAGTTTCTTCTGGTGTTTCTGAATATTTTTCTTAGAATGTAGCCAGAATCCCCAAAGCTTACGTTATTTTTGGCTATAATGATATTCCCTTTGTGTCCTGTCCTGGACCAGCTCCACCAGATCATGGTACTTTAATTGGCTTCTGTGAACTGCTGACTCCCAGATCTGATATTCCATCGGATCTTCTCTGTACATGTCTATTGTCACCTTTAGGTGTCACCTTAAGCACGTTCTTATCATCTGACAACTGTCTGCCACTGTGGACGTTGCAATTCTTTGAACTAAAATTTCCAAAGGTCCAGCATAAAACTTTCTAGAAGAAGGGGAGGTGTGTCTGTACTTGATACGTACAAACGTGTTTCCTAATAATTAGTTAACTTGACCTAAAACCAGTAGTATGGGTATGCTGCTGCTCCTTTGTTTTGCTTCAATACTTTCTGTGTCTACTTTGCTCCTCCGTTAGGCATTCTTTCTCCCTGTGGCTTGGGGCAGTCATTTGTGACTCGGGTACCTCTGACTCCTTGCTCACTGCTTTTTGTGGGCTTTGTCTGATGCTTCTTACTCAACACAGCTAAGGTGTAATTGGTCCTTTTGAGTGGAGCAAAGTTTTTTGTCCAAACCGTTCTTGACATTTACCACTCTTCTTCCCCAGCTGTTGGCATCATTCTACTCTCTTTTGTCCTTGTGGAACGTAGCTCTTGAGTCTGGAGCTCTACCTCCTCGGTCTCACCTTGTCCTACTCTTCAAACAGTGTCTCTTGCCTCAAGTTCCAGCATCTCATCCTTTCCTTGAAGACCTTGCCTGATTTTGTGCCTCCCTTTGCACATGTTTTCTTTTCTACCATTGGGAACAACCTCAAGCTCTAGTTTTCTTGATTTTGTCTCTTTACTCCCTCCGTGTTCCCTTTTTTAGTCATGCATTCATCTGGTGAAACGAGTGGTATCTCATCCCTTCTAATTCTTCCTCTTGCGTCATTTCTGGTATGATGCATTCAAGAAGTGGGTTGTCTCTAGCTTAGTGGAGTTGATGATAACTCACCACATATTTTTAAATATTTCCCTGTGATTCAGAACCGTCAAGCTGTTCTTCATGTCAGCCTTTGTAGCCTTATGTTCTTACTTGCTGTTGATACAGTCTTTCCCTTCTATTGTTTTTGTATTCAGCAATTACATTTTGGGTTTGGTTCAGGTGTGCTCATACATTGGCTAGTGCAGTAGTATGCTTGTCTTGAGAGACAGGCTGCCTTTGGATGCTACCTTGCTAAAAATAACAGGATAAAGATCAAGCAAAGATAGAAAGATACCAGTGAGTAAATCAGAGAAACAGGACACTTTCCTTAATCATTAACTCATCCTGAACAGTTCATACCTGAGGAGTGGCTTTGGGAAGTGTTTGTAGATTTGTAAAATCCAGTCCAAGCTGCATTCTGGCTCGTGGGACATATAATAGTTGGTAGCGTTTGTTGTCAACTCTTACCCTTCCAGAACACATACTTACACTGTACTTGATTGACTGTTCCTGTGCCCATTGTAGCTTCAGCTGGACTTGGCCATGTGACAGTAGTTGTGTTAGTGCTTTTCTGGCACTTCTGTCAACATTTTGATGATTGTAGGGAGTTGATGTGGAGAGGGTTCTCTTTTTGTTGGTGTATACGTGACTCGCAGTGAAAGTGGAATAAAGTACTTGATTAAAGTGCATTTTGGTCACTTAAAGTCACACAAACCACATGAAACAAAGCTGAAACTCCTGTAAGATTCCCTTGTTTAGTGAGAATAAAAGAGGGAGAATGTTTTAAAACCTACTTGAATCTATTCTAGAAGAAAGATTTGTGAACAAACTCTTTTGATCCTGTGTCTGTTTAAATTAGGAATAGACTTCCTCTCCTACTCTGTCCTTTTTCTCTCCCCTCCTAGTCTATGTCTTTATTAGGTTCAAGTCTTTCTCACTGCCTTTGTTGTTCTTTATATGTGCTTTAGCTGTAGCTGATACATGCAGCCCTTGATGACAGATGTCACTGTGGCAAGTCTCCGTAACATATGCTCCATTTAAGCTCTGTACTGCCCCAGCCCGGCTGAGTTCGCTGGCTGTTCATCCTTACGTTGCTCCTTGCATGTGTGGATCTGCTTCGGCCCTTTACTTGGCATGGCCAGATGAAGTCTCTCTGCCCTGCCAGCGTCGGGCTTTGTTTCATGTTTGCAGTGTTCTTGCTTTGTCTGACACTTTCTGGTGCTGTTTTCAAGCCCCATTTCTCTCGATTGGCCTTCCAAGGAGCAGTCCCCGAGATGTTGTGTCCTGAGCAGGGTTACTTGTGGGACTGTCAGTTCTTTGGTAGCCAGCACATTCCTTTGGATAGGGACTTTGTCCTCACTTCACTTTTTGAGATTTTGTGTAGCTCCCTGTAAGTGGAAAGAAAATTGTAAGCAAATTAATGCAATTGACTTTGAAGTATGGGAATGTGACGTGTGAGTGTGGAGTACTTAGCTGTCCAGAAGCTGATCTAGTCTCCTTCTGTTTTCTGCTTAGGTTAACTGTAATGGCTTCACAATTGAAGATGAAGAACTCTCTCATTTGGGATCAGCCATATTTCCTGAGTATGTTGATTTTAATATTTTTAAAAGTAAAATTAATGTGTTTAAAACCAAACAAAGGTTCTTGCACACGTATGGAAGTAGATCTCTACTGAAAGAAGTTTAATTAAAGACTTAATTTGTCTTGTTTTAAATATCTTTAGCTAATAAAATGTGGCCAATGATTTGCAGCAGTTTTTTTTTTAAAAATCAGGTAATTTTGGTAAAATTGCACTTGTAAGTTGTTTTTAAGCTTAGATTGTGACCTATATGCAGATTGGTAGGAAACACTTACTTGTCTAGCAGGTTCTGGACAGGGACATCATGTAATGATCAAAGCGAAATGAAAAGGCTTGCAGGTGACTTGCTCTATTCACAATTTTCTGTTTTGGCTGGGTATGATCCTTCACCTGGTGTTCTCTGAACAACATCCTTTCTACCTTTGTTCCTTGGCAAACAGTAAATCCCTTTCATAACTTCATTCAGCCTCCTCAGATGTTTTAAAAACTGCGATGCTTTATGTTGCTATGACAGTGGAAAAAATATGTACAATCTTCTTAGCTTTGCAAATAAACTGCAGATGTTAAGTGTTAGCTGCAGTTTGTGGCCAGGGGAGCACAGCTCTCTCTAAGGCTGAGGAACATTTCTTCTTTTTAAGTCTGTCCCTCCCACTTAACGTTGTGGCAGAGGAGGATATTTTCTGCCCCTGTTCTTTGCAAACCCCGTACGGAAAGTATTATCACTGTCTGCTTAGGTTGACTTCCTTGTGAGGCATAGATTTCTAGTAGCTTATCTATGTCAAAGTAATCTGAAACTTGCAGATGCCCAATTAAAGCAGGACCTGATTTTGCGAAGTGCTGCATACGGACAATAGCATATAGTCCTTGCATCACAGATTCTCCTTCTTTCAGGCAGGTTGGTCTGAAGTCTGTATCCCTGATCTACAGATTGGGAACTAAGGCCTTGAAATGCCCAGAATCGGAGTCATGGTGGGGAGAGGAGAATATTAAACCAGGATGTTCTAGGAATATGTCCAGCACTATCCTTTGTTTGTAAATGCTCAGCATGCAAGAGCCAGATCTTTCCAACTGAACAGTTATGCCCGTGAGCTGAAGAGGTTGAAGAGACAATTATTATTTTGCTAGCTTGGGAGAGAAAGAATTAAAATTACACATTTTATCTCAAATAAGCAGCAAATTACACTTTCTTGAAGCTTGGTAGTAAGGGGGAATACTTTTCTCTAGCAGTCCAAGTTTTTGTGTAAGTCTTGTGCTGTTACAACAGAGAGAGATCTCTTCCCTCCCACTTCAAACATGGAAGCTGTTTACATTTGCACAGAAACCAGCTAAAATTGTAACGCCCATCTTAAATTGCAATGCAGCAAATGACTTTTATTTTCCTGTACTTGTTTGTTTCCTTTGGGTTAAGTGTGTTTCTCTTTCTTTCTCCTCTGAGGAAAATAGTCTGTCTATCATAGGTGCCTAAATAGGATGTTGACAGTTAAGCTATGTGAACACCCCTGTCAGCTGTCTGTAGCACTATAAGAATAGGAAAATAACAACTTGCCTAGTCCTGCAATAATAGGATTTAAAAATTTTAATGATTCATTAGCACAGCCATTCTCCATATCATTAGAATAAATAACAGTACAACAGATTTTCCCAAGGTTACGTTCATGTTAAGCCTCAGAATAAAAACAGTTTACGGAGAGAGACTGACTCAATCTTTCAGATTTACTTGTTTTGTGAAGTGGTGCTTAACTTTTTGCCTGTTGTTTTGGTGGTGGTGGGGGGAAGGACTGACTTTTCTACTTTTACAGTGTTGCGTTGATGAACCATAGCTGTTGTCCAAATGTGATTGTAACTTACAAAGGGACCTTGGCTGAAGTCAGAGCTGTTAAAGAGATTGAGCCTGGAGAAGAGGTAAATGGTGCTGTGTTTGATTGTACTCTACGCATGCATCCGAAAAGTAGGATCCATTCTGCTTTTCGGGATTCATTTAAATTAGATGACAATTTAATAATAGGGAGGAAGGATCTTGTCTTTCTCAGAGAAGTGTAAGATGTTGCTTTGGAAAAGTTGGGGTGGCTCTGGAGGACTGAAACGTTTCTCAGAGGCAGTATCCTATTTTGTGCTAAAACAAGGGAAGGGCACCCGCAGCAGTCACGGTGTATCTGCTACCCGCTGTCTTCGTTTACCCATCTGTAAAATGAGGCTGAGTTTACTGATATTTGACTGGTGCTTTGAAATTCCAAGATCAAAGCAAATTATTACTGCTATAATAGTTCCCAGTATAATAGTAATGTATTGAAATTGAAGCCAGAATAAACAAGGTAAATGGGTACAGATAAGTCCTCTGACTTCTGTTTGGACAGAGCATCCACAAAACATGGGACTCGGTCATATCACCTCAGCGGCGTTTGCTGGGAAGTCACGGAAGAACAAGTGTTTTAGGTAGAGTGACGCTGAACAGTGATGGATAAAATTCTGTGAAATTGAGTAAAGCTCTGGGTTTACCTTGAAACTTTCTCAATCAAATAATGAACTTGGCGGGGAGCCTGCAGCAGCTGAGTTGCTTTTTGCTTTAAAAAAAACCCCAAAACCAACAGAAAAAAGATGTTAAACAGAGTTGAGGAGGATGTTCAAATATCTGCAGGGGATGAAGATATGGAACATTCTCTCTGGGGATGGAGTTTGCATAGAGTATCAGTGGCTCATTTATTAATGTTAATTTAGCGGGCAAGGTTAATGCTGATCCAAGTAAGGTCAGGTTTGATTTTGATAACTCCTGCCGCTTTCGGAAGTATGTGATACCAGTTTTGAAGAAGGGGAGAGAGGTTATTTTTGTGGATTACAGCTGTTCACCATTGTGAACAAAGCGAGTTTAGTTGCTGGAGCCAAGGGTGAATGACTCAGGTGAGCAACTTCTTTTTATGCCATTTACTAACAACGATTTGTCTGTGATATTGGCAGTCACTGCAAATGCATTGTGGTAATAGACAAGGACTGATCCTGGTTTGGGAATTTTACTGGGGAATCCTGGACACTTTGAGCATTTTTGGGGAGGGCTTACAGTGAGAGGTAGAGATGTGGAGTATTTACCAGCCAGTTCTTTTGATTAAGTTGTGTCTTAGAAGCTGCATCAGTTCTCCAGGACCTCATGGCTTTTGCGCATTCGCTTTTCTGACACTTTTAAGAATTTGTCAATGTGAGCTGCTGGTTTTGCTTGGGCTCTGCATGGTCTTATGGCCTGTGTCTCCATCTTCAGGTTCAGTGCAGCCATTGCATTGCAACGTTTTTAGTTTTTGCTGTAAATGTGGTTCCTGCATTTTGCATGCTTTGGAAATAGGGAAGGGAGGAGAGGAGTGTGAGGGGAAAGTGTGAGATCACACAGGGTAAGAAGATGATGTACTGTATTAAATTACACATACGTTTCACTTTAAAGAAGAAAGAAACTTTAAGCATAAAGATGGCGCAAAACATTTCAAATAACTATAAATGAGGAAATGGAGCTAAACTGTTCCTTGGTCTGCGCTGTGCATATGACATGTTTCTTGGGGGAGATCTCATTTTAAAAACAGAGCATTAAAGCTAGTTGCAGGGGTTCTTTTCTAAAGACCCCTGCAACTAGCTTTAATGCTCTGTTTTTCCTTGAAGTAGAGGAAAACTTAAGAATAGTGTATGTGAAGGGCCTTTAAAATGTTCAAAAGCAGGTTTTCTTTGCTTTAAAATATTGCTGCTGAGTAAATCTGATATTCATTCTCCTAGAACTCGAACACTGGGCCTCTCTTCTTTTCAGAGATCTAAAGGTCTTGTCCTAAGTTTCTAAAGCTACTAGTGGCTGCTCTTGCCCCAATTTTTGTAGGGTTTCAGAAAGAAAAAATTTGAGATTCCAGCCTCCGAAAAACCAGGCCACTGTAATTTATCTGAAGCTGAATACCTGAAATCATTATTTTACTTCTGAAAAGTAGGCGTCTCTTTGTAGTCTGACAGGAGTCTGAGATTTATGCTGTGATAGTTTCCTTATCCACACCTGAATCTTGCTGTCCTGGGTTTAAGCCAGGGTAATGTTTGAGGGAAATTCCGTAATGAATCGGAAAGGAAACACTTTTCTGTCAGATTGCATTCACAAATGGTAACTTTTGATGCTGCCGAGAGGCTTGGAATGTGAGGGAACAGGCAGGTGATGTGGCTGTGGGGATCCACAAGTTGCATGAATATGTAGTCGTCATACTACATATACCACAACTAGTCGTGATAAATATGTATGGTTACACTGTTGTGCACTGACTGCTGTGTTTTTACCATATAGGTTTTTACCAGCTATATTGACCTCTTGTATCCCACAGAAGACAGAAATGACCGGTTAAGAGACTCGTATTTCTTTAATTGCGATTGCAGGGAGTGCATGACAAAAGAAAAGGTAATAAAATTGATGTGAAATATGCTTCTGACTGTCAACCTAGGTCCTTAGATGTAATATTCTGCCTGGTTTAATTACATTTTGGAAAGTTGCGTAATGGGGGGGGTGGCTTTATTTTTCTGTCTAGAAGATTTTCTGATACTCATTCTTTTCACTGTAATCATGACACATCAGTTTCCTGATAGAGGCCTATTTAAAGTTGAGCTACAAAGCAAAGATGAAAACTTTGTTAAAAATAGATAATTATACTGTGTCTATGCTACCTAGCCAAAAGGATTTACCTCGGAACCCATTTTTATGTAACTATATGTTTTCTACCAACTACCAGCGAGTGAATCTTGCTTGGGGCATTTCTGGGGTCCTGTTCTGGGATAGAGTCCTGCTGCAGTTCCCGGTTGGGACATCTCAATCAGTTCTAGGTGATGTCGTATGACATTGCTGGATGGTTTGGAGACCCATCAGAATCTGTGAAACGGGCTTTTCTGCAATGGTGTATCGGTCGTCTCACGGACAGGGTGGTCCTGGGTCATAGCCCCTTGTGATGTGCAGGCCAGATTTATGTTCATTAGACGTCACCTCTTGCCCTTCAAAGAACAAAGGCAGACATCCAGACAGTGTTCCTTAAAACAAGGTATTAGTTATTTTGAAGAAAAGCATGTATGGGGGGAAAAAAGGTACTCAAACCCAACAGATACTGAAACTGTGCCAGTGCAACCATTTGAACCTCCTTCACTGGAGGTCTGAGGAGAATTGAGCTTTGCGTGGTTCATCTGTCATTCCAGCCAAGATCAGTCTGGCTGGTATAATCTGATCCTTAAGTTCCAGATCATTTTTCCCCCCATTTTCACAAAGGTGCCCTTTTAAGAGCTGCTTCCCAAACTGACCAGACAATCAACTCCTTCCTTTAAATGGTGTCATCTTTTGTAACTTTTTTCCAGACAGTACCCAATATTCTTATTTGAGGCCTTTCTGTTGATACTGTAGTTGTGTTTTTCCCTGCAGTTACCTTGATAATTTTGCCACTGAGTTTAACGAAACCAGGATTTCACCTGTGATTTCCAACAACGTGCTGCTATTGGAATCGCCTGTCACTCGGCCTCCTTCAGCTCTGCAAAGAGTCCCCTATAGCCCTATCAGCTGGCAGATGAAAGAATAAAGGAAAAAGATACCTAGCAACAGTGTGAGGCTTAAACAGCAAAAGATTGTCTCCAGATTGCAGCTGACTCTTCATGAAGTAGTAGGTTAGATAGAAAGATAAGAGTAAGTGGGGCTGTGCAGCAGAAATCACAAAATACATGGGAATGGGCTTTTGTCTGTAGATATGAAGGAGCCTTTTCTGTATTTAATATCGTCTCGTTTTCCACTGAGCTATCGCCTGGTGGTAGGCCTAAAGTATTTGGGCTTTTCTAGCCTTAAAATTAAATTTGTTTTAATCCCTAATCTCTCGGAAGCAGTGAAATTTCCTATGTAAAACTGCTTTCATCAAAAAATCGAAAAGCTCTTGGATCTTTCAAAAGAAAGAGACTTCATGGAAGTAGAGAATGGCAGATGAACTGGAAGGCACGGAGGATTCTAGGACTCCCAGCCAAGGCTTTAGAGAAAAATTGCAGGTGCACATTCTAGCTTTGTTTTTACATTCTTTGAAGAGCTTAAGTTCCCATCTGTGTCTTTTTATTAGAGTAATTTTGTGTAGCAGGTGCACCTTTTTTTGTAGGGCTTGGAACCTGCATTTATAAAGTCCATTGTGTTTTCTTCAGGATAAAGAGAAACTGGAAATCCGCAAGCTGAATGATCCTCCATCAGCAGAGACAGTGCGGGACATGATCAAGTATGCCAGGAACGTGATTGAGGAATTCAGGCGAGCCAAACACTACAAATATATCCTTTGTCTCAACCCTGACTCCACTGGCTTGGTGTGTGACCTAAAAATCTTACCTGCTGCATTGCTTCAGAATTACCTGCTGGAGAAGTACGATGACCATTAGAAGTTAAACATTCCTCTGTCCTCTTTGTGTCTGAAGAGTTGCCCCTGGAGACAAGGGGCAGTTTAACCTTGCAGGTGTTGTGGGATTGTGAGACCCTGTGTTTGTTCCTGCCTGTGTGGTTCTGGGTTTCTAAGAGTGCAGCACAACAAGGCAGAGGCTAGAGTGAGTGTAGGTGTGTGCACGTGTTAGTTCGCTCTAATATTGCGTGGTTTTGAGAGACGGCACGTGAGGCTGCAGCTATTGCTGATGGTCATAAGCTTACCTGTTGTAACGGTGGTGCCATGCGGACAAAGATGCAAGATTCATTGGGCCAGAAGCAGACCAGGCTGTCTCATGCCTGATTCAGAACCTACTGTGTGGGGAATTTCACTCCCCCTTCTTCTGACGCATTGCTGGTGCGGTGGTGATTCAGAAAAGATGCTTTTTTGGTTGCTTTTTAAATCTGAAAGCTAGTTTTGTAGAATATCTGAGGAGGAGGGGGAATAATCTCATGAGCAGAATACCTCTGAGTATAGAATATCTCTCGGAGTAGCTCTGCGGTTATACCATAGACGCTTTGATGCCATTTGGGCGAAAAGAGGACTTCTCAGAACCATTGTGAACAAGTTTAAATCAATTCTTCTTTGGCGTTACCAGGTGGTTGTCTAATCACAGACCATTTATTTATTGTGTTCCTTGACTTCTTCATACCTCCTAGTGAATTACTGGAGATCTGTGAACTCAGCCTGGACAAGATGGGTGCAGTGTTTGAGGACAGTAATGTTTATATGTTACATATGATGTACCAGGCCATGGGTGTCTGTCTCTACGTGCAGGACTGGGAAGGTGCACTGCGTTATGGACAAAAAATTATCAGACCATACAGGTAAATATGAGACTTTATTTAGTGCTCTAATTCAGTAATCTGAATAAGACAGACATGTTTGGGCAGAGATCACTTCTCTCAGTACGTATGGTATAAACACGCTACCCATGACGTCACTACGCGAAAAGGAATGTTTAAATGCTGGGATAGATTTTGTTACTGTCAAAATGTGGTCTGCAATATGTAGCAGAAGGTGACTGAAATCCTTGCTTTGAGTTCTCAAAATAAGTTGGTACCACCTTGGGTACAGTGCTTGTTCTGCTTAGCTAGATAAATATTGTTGGGTTTTTTTTAATATCCTGATACTTTACTAAAGTAAATTATTGCACCTGCAGTCAATATTTCGTATAAGGTAATGGAGGCAAAGCCGGCTGTTGCTGTCAGCCTCCGGCCCTCTCCCAGTCCTTTCTCTCCCCAGTAGCACAGCGCTCCTGGTTGCAGGAGAGCAGTGCCCCGTCCCAGGGCTGGGGCTGAGCAGCAGAGGGAGCTGGAGCCGAGCTCAGCTCCTGCACTCGGAGGCCGTGAGTACCCTGATGTCCCTGATCTCCGCTGCCCCAGAGCTGGAGGTGTGGGAGAACGTGCAGGCTGAAGCCCCCCATGTAGGGCAAGGCAGCACGCAGCCTCTGCAGAAAAAAATTAATACTCTCTCCCATAAATTTTTCCGTGTTTCTGTAGTAGTGACCTCGTTCATTAGAGCCAGCCAGTTACGCGCTGTGTCTGATCCTGCCACCAATCTCCCAAGCAGATCTGCATCTTGAGATGTGACTTTTCTTGCCAGCTGGGGGGAGCACAAGTAAAGCTCTCCCTTTGGAGCAGATGCCAACGTAAAGTCACAGATCACTTGGCAGAGAGCAGCGATACAAAGAAGGAGCCAACGTTTCCCCCCCCCCGGGGGCTTTGTACTATTTATCTTCCCTGGGACTTGCCCAGCTCCTCTGGCTCCGAGCCTGGCATTCCAGGTCAGCTCTGCTGAACCGGACTCTGCTAGCGCCCTGTGTGTGCGAGTTGAGAATGGCGTGTGCGCTGTATGCGCTGCCGAGGGCCCCTCGCTTTCCATTAAAGACCAACTATTGTGGAACAGGCGGAGTTACTTCTGCGGGTGTAGGGTGGCTCCAAAAACTCCTAACAATGCAGTCTCTTTCTGTAGCTGGCTAGATTAAAACTAGTGGCAGAAAGTCATTGCCATCTGACAGCTGTTCAGAGGCATATGGTAGTTTCAGTTCAATTCCCAATTGACAGGCGTCCCCATCCCAGACACAATTGGCACTGGCTCCTGGCAGTCACGGCGGAGGGGATGAGCGGTGAATGGGCAGGGGCAACAAGATGCAGCTTCATGCCCCCTGAGAGGGGGCTGGGGGCTGGGAAGACGCCATGAAACTGCCAGGTTTGATAAGGATGAATTTCTTTCTTGCAGTAAACATTATCCTTCCTACTCGCTGAACGTGGCCTCCATGTGGCTGAAATTAGGGAGACTGTATATGGCACTGGAGAACAGACCGGCTGGAGTTAAAGCCCTGAAGAGGGTATTTATTTCCTGGTTTCTTCATTAATAATACCAGTTCAGGCATGGGATCGTTGAAACACTACGTGCTTCTCTGTCAGTAAGCCTGGCTTGGTAGGAAATGCACCATGTGTTAATATGTTTGGTTACTGGGGTTTTGGCTCAGTTTTTTGATTTTTCCAAAGATGCAAGATAGGTCTGGTCTCGCGTACAAGGGGTCTTACCTTTTCCCAGAGGACTTCTGCTGCAGCAGCTGGAGTGAGTGTTGTGCTTAGCCATTTGCTTTATGTTCTTCACCCAGCCAGAGCTGTACTAGTGTAAACGGAGAGGCCCTCTAGCTGCTCCTCACTTGCTAGGTAAGGACAGAAAAAATGCTTGGCCCTTATAAAAGGCACAGTGTTTCATTGAAGTCTCTGATTTTTATATCCAAGTTAAACTAGGCATGATTTTGGTGGTTATTTGTTTTGGAACCAAGCGATTTTTAAATAGCTGAAGGGAACTCAGTGCATCTGGTAATGCTGAA
Source organism: Dromas ardeola (assembly GCA_013398915.1). Lineage (NCBI taxonomy): Eukaryota > Metazoa > Chordata > Aves > Charadriiformes > Dromadidae > Dromas > Dromas ardeola. Next base: position 561,530 of record VYZM01022822.1, read on the forward strand.
ATTGGCAAATACAGCATTTGGGTTTACATTTTTCTTTACCTCTTTTTATTGGTCTGTTCCTTATTCTTTAGCTTTGTATTCTTATATTTTTTTATTAGTCTGTGACATGTTTCTTAACTTATTTTCCCCTACTGTTGTTGGACAGAAGTTTATTTTAGTTTGTTAAGCATCAGTGACTACTGTAGCATACAATGACTTGGTGTGGAATGTCACAATTTATTTATTTTTTCCTTTTTAGATGCTGGCAATTTTTTAGCCAGCAATAACAGAGCCATCCCGCCATGGTGAAAGATACTACGAGAATATATGCTCTAAAATTTAACTGTTACCTAGTTTAAAATTAGCGTGTTTTCCTTCGCTGTGGTGTTAAAGCTTTGACTAACACTGGGATTTGTGCCAGCAGGAACATGGGATGGGGGTGGGGGTAGGAACTGTAGGTAGATTTGTTGGCATAGTTGGCTTCCTAACGCAAACATTTTCTAATGACTCACTTCCAAAAGCTGCCTACAGGAACTGCCCAAAGTTATCCCAGCCCCTGATGTTTGGGATTTAGTGGAAAAACAAAGCCATTGTTCCCTGTCAGTTTGCAAGCAGCTCTTCCAGAAGGCTTCCTTTCTTCTTTTGGGCAGGAGGGAGAGCGGAGTAATTTCTCACCGCTGCTGAGGTGGAACCAAAGCCTCTTCTTGTACTGACTTAACAAATACAAGGATGTAATTCCATAAAAGTTTCCCGAGAGGAAAATGACTAACTGCCCTGATGGCTACGATGCTGCAATTCCTTGCTTTATCTTAGCACTGTGGCCTTTAAATGTTCTCAGACTTACTCCAAACTTGCTTCTTTCGGTTCTGTCTACTGCTACCTTTTATTACATCTGATAGCCACTGCTATCCTTTGCTGGAGTGGCAGTCTTGCCTCTCCACCCCCTCTCCAGTGCAGTGGGGACAGGGGCAAGGAAAGTGCATGTCTGCGGGTTTGGCTGCCTGAAACCTTCGCATCTAGGCCCAGAGCAGGCTGGAGGTGGAACAGCAGGGAGTCGGGCACAGCAGCCTCTGTCTGAATCTGACCAGAGCTCGCTTTCGCCTCGGCGGCTGCCAGAGCGATTGCTTCCTTCGTGAAGCAGTGGTAGCCCCTGGAACCGGAGGGGGTTTTACTGAATGAAGTCTGAAATGCCTTAACGTAACTTCTGCACTAGGCCTGCTCATCCGTCTGCCAGCTGCAGGGTAAAGGGGTAGGAACAGAGCTCCCTCTGATTCCAGCAAAGTCCTCTGCCAGGATGTTACCCACCCCACGGGCAGTTTTCTGTCCTGGAGCTGGTTGCATTCAAAGTAGTTTTGTCAGGAATCTCATTTTGAAAGGTGCTTTGGGATCCTTTAAGATGAAAGATGTATTCTCTGAATGTAAAACCTTTATTACTTAGTTTTGAATTTCATTTTATTTCCTACTGGGTTTATGACTACAAGGGGACAAAAAGTAGCTAGAGGTGTCAGACTGTTTCAAACCTCTAAAGAGAGTATTTATAGCCTGGTGTTATATAGGAATCAATTGTGTGAATATTTTTTTCTTTTCATAGGCAATTGCTATCATGGAAGTAGCACATGGGAAAGATCATCCATACATTTCAGAGATCAAAAAGGAATTAGAGGACCACTGAGCCTTTGAATCTATGCAATCCTTCAAACCTTTATTTAAAAAGCCTTGTTATGGAAACCTTCAGGAGCGCTTTGAAAAGCGGTAGAGTATGAACACAGTTCTGTCCTATAATTGGAATGACAAACACACCTAGGCCTTGTAAAACGTTCCTAGCTTCCACACATCTACAATTGCCTTTTTTCTTTTTTTTTTTTTTTAAGGAAGCATCCATGGTTTCTTAAAGGTTATGCCTTTTGACAGCTCCTGTGCAAAAATGGCCATTTTCTTCTTTATGGATTTTAGTGTGTATCTTATTTGTGTAAAGTAAATAAAGTGGTCTTGACCCCTCTTGATTCCACTTGTACACTTACAATGAGTGCAATAATTCTGTGACATCTACTTTTGCCTAAGTCATTTCATTTAATCTGACAAGTTAATTATCAAAAGCTGTGCTTTTTTTGTTTAGTTCACTGTCCAATTCCTCTTTTCACAAGTCATTTTTGTTTGCAGCAGCTTAGCTGAGAGAATGGGGGATGATGAATTCTGCATGTTGTGCAGGAAAGCCACGGCCGTGCCCTCAGCCGGGGAATCTGCAGGCCCATCACTGCTCCTGGCAGCTCGGCCTGCGCCGTGCCGGAGGTCGCCAGCACCTACCCTGGAGCTCGCAGGCTCACACAAGACATGAACTGGGCAGCTTCTGGCTTTTTAATCCCCTTTACAAGTTAAGGTGAATTCATTGCAGGGGAGAGCTCGTATTTCCTTACAGCCATGCCTTTGCCTCCAGCAGATTAAAACTGTTCTACTACTACTATGTTAGTGATTACTTCTAAGAGAGGAACAAGAACATTTTCTGAGGAAAAAATCCAGGACTTTGCTTTCTCTGCCCATACGTGACTTGGGCCGTTTTTCTCAATTTAGATGCAATGTCAGGAGACTGCTTTTAAGGATGGGAGGAGGAAGAGGAAGGAGAGCACGGCTGTGTACTTCCAGCCCCGAAGCTGAAATGCACTGCACAATAAAACTCCATGACCATTCCTTACTGCTTTCGCAGCTTATAAAGTACGATGAGAGTGAGACACATCACCATTGTTTAGTAACTCCCATCGTATTTTCTTTCTTGTAAGAGCTGCTCTGAAAATAAAACTGCTGGAGACAAGGGTTTGTCAGCTCATTTTGCTGAAAGCTTTCCTTGCTCTCCAGCCAGCAATTGTTGCTGGAGTACATAAAGCTGTACCACATCTCACGATTCCAGAACGCCAAGGCCACTTAGCTACAGCCAAGCCTAGGAAGAGGGCACCAGCTGACTACCTTCGGCCTAACTTTGTCCTAACTTAAGCAAACCCTTGTTCAGGGAAAGACCCCCTTCATTTCAGGAAGCCTGGCCAGAGCCCAGAGTGTACTTCAACACTAAGGACTGGGACTAGCCCAGCATGGGAAACCTGGATTACTCTTCACAGGAGGGTCTTCAAAGCCCACTGTGGCTCTGGCTGCACCTCCCAGCTTAACATGGGAAATTAACACAGACAGTAGGTGCAAATACAGCACCTTCAGCTGGTACAGGAAAGAACAGGAGCATAGTTTTCCTTGGGGAAAAAAAAAAAAGGTTTATTGTATACTGTGAATATGAAGGACAGCCTTACCAAAAAAGCCTTAGTAACTGAAGACATTCTCATATTTGCAAAAGCATATAAGAAACTATTTACACAAAGGCAGTGAAAGGGGTAAAAAAATTATTGCAGTCAATTAATGCTGAATAAACTTTATAAAAAGAGAAAGAAAAGAAACAGTGCAAAAATACTGTCAAAAGTAATCAGTTCTATACACAAGATAAAACTGACAAGCATAAGCTTATGTACTGATATGAATAATACATTAGAATATAAAATAGCATGCATAGATTTATTTTTTTTTAAAGGCTTTCAATAGCATAGAATAGTTCTGCCATTCAGCCCTAACAGGAGGGAGTGGGGGCAGGAAGGGCGTATAACTGATGTCTCATTTCTCTACAAAATGTGTACATACACTGAGGTGGTGAGATTCAGGTCACTGTTTTGTGCTAAACTGCCATGTACAGAATTACAGAACAAATAAAACAGGAAGCATCAAAATACTGAAGTAAAACAGGACAGGAAAATCCAGTGACATAAAACTAACTTAAACATGTTATTTCATTTAACACACGTCCCACACAATTATATATGGGAATATTACAGTCATCTGCATATGTAAACTTTTTTCCTTTGTAAAATAGCCAAAGAAAGGTACTTTACTAATGAGGAAAACATGTTTTCCATGTGGAGCAATCTCAATAGGACAAACATCCTATTAACAATGTTTCTGGCACTAAAGATTTGTTTTCTTTTAAAGATCGAGTAGCAGCAAGAAAATACTTTTATTTAACATACACGAAAAAGGAAGGTCTTATAGACAGTAATGTATAATTAAGTTGTGGAACTCACCAATACAGGACATTGTGAAGGCCAGAGGAATAAATGGCTTCTAAAGAAAAGGTAATGCGCTTCATGGAAGATGGATCCATCAGTAGTTACTAAACACAGTGAGCGGGATATAACTTTCTCCTCAGGAAGCCCCTAAAGGACTGGTTGCCAGGTGCGCCAGAGGGGCTGAGCACCCTCTTCTAGACGGGACACTTCCTTACGTGTCACCTGCCAGCCACTGTCCCAGACAGTGTGACCTCCAGCCTGCCATGGCAGTATTTTGTAGGAAGCCTTCCTCTTTTATTCCTGCCTGCCTCATCAGGGAACACTGCCCCTGAAATGTATGGAGCTGAGTGTCCAAAACACCAAGTCCTTACCCAGGTGATCTGGAATAGTAAAACTATTAAGCACTATATTAGTCTTTCCCTTGCTGTTAAATAGTGCTGGGATTCTTCACTGGAAGCTGCTATTTTACTGCTGACTTCCAGTTCACCCTCCAAAGGCAAAGTCCTGCTGCACATGGGAAACTCCAAGTGAGGGTGCACATACAGCACAGGCATCAAAACTTCAAACACCAGCCAAAAAATGGCCGAGAAGAACCAAGGGAATTGTAGTCTAAGATACTCTAAAAACGCTGACAACATTTATTTACTTTAAATATTTATATAAACGTTGTTTTTTACCTGTGCACTAAATGTCTTGCTTCACAATCTAACAGTAGCTTATCGATGGTTAAGAGCTCCATCTTCTGTTGTTTGCCCAACAGCCCAAGCAGGCAGCTGTTCCCTTCCTCAGACCACAGTCCCCACAAGCCAAGGCTGCGCGCAGCTGCATCTGCAACATCCTCCTCTCTAAAGACTGGGATGGCATCTGTAGTTCCCATAGCACCAGGTTCTACAAGAAAACCTCTCTAGGAGGCTAAGGACGAGCTGGGGGACAGTTGCCTTCGGGGTTTTGGACTTAGAACCTTTCTGTTGTTGGCATCAAAACCCATCTCCAAACTCCCTATGAGTTGGACTATCCATCAGCAGTTTTATATCCATTTTTACAGAGGGGCAGCAAAATGATGTTTTCATGCGGCGCTTCCCTTTCAAGGCCAGTTCTGGGTATTTGCTCTTTCAAGGTGATGCATCCTTTATTTCACACAGCAGGTGCCACCCTCGCTCTCTGGATGTAAAGCATCCTTTTCCATAAAGACAAGCAGCAAAATTTAACTCTGACCTCTCTCAGTGATGCACGAGAGCTGCCACAGCAGATACCAGCCACACTGATGCTTCCACTTTCTGAGCTCATGGTTTACAAACGGTTAGCGAGACTGACAGCAGCTAATTCAGGCATCATCCCCTCCAAGAAGACCGGTGGGATGTCAGCTTCTGAGAACGCAGCACCGTCAGTAGCTGCTGAATTTTCCCCATAGATTTGTGCGGTATATCCAAGTACAGGATTGCCCATCAGCGTTTACTTTAGGGTCATTCGTGGGCTACACAGACACAGCAGGTATTGGTTAAAAAAAAAATAATGTATCAGCTTAAAATGACCATCTGTATTGACGCACGGAGACTTAACTCATGCCTTTCCAACCTATGTTTTGCCATTTGCATTGCATTTCTGTCTGTTTACAAGAAAGTAATTTTTTAAAAAAAGCTTTTAAAATAATGCAAATATTTAAAAATTTTTGTAGCTGAGGCAACTGATCTAAATAAAACAGACCAGAAATGTCCTTCAATATACTTTTTATAAGGGACTGCATTTTAGCAGTAGGTTGAGTAAGTTCTGACAGAAGTGTCTCCTGCCAGCTGAAACTAGTTTGGGGAAAAGGTATTTCCAATAAGGCTGAGCATTTAGGGTCCCTATATACCTACATAGGATAAAGTTTGTGGGAACAAGCTTCATCTTTACTCAGGTAATCAAGGACAAGAGGTGCCACAGCAGGCCAGTGGAGGAGCTGGAACAAGTAGGACCAGCAGCAGCTGATGTCCACCATCCTCCAGAGCAGCCTGCAGAGGACGGAAACAGGACGCCCACAGCACTGAGCAGCGTCAGAACTCAGCCGTCATCTCTCCCATCCCTGATCGGACAATGTTAGGCAAGAAATGCTCAGACCATAACCTTAAGCAAAAATTTGATGCCAGAAACCTCGATACTATCATTGGTAAGAGTTTAAAGAAAGAAAGAAAGAAAGAGAAAAAAAAAAGGGGTGTTAAATATAGATGAAGAATGCACAAAAAGGAACAAACACACACACAATGGATTCTCAAGTCAGACTTACTCGTCCGCTCCAAGTTCTCTCTTAGAGTCAGGGAGCGTAAGCTAAACGTGTCAGACTGCAACGTGGGCGCCTTGGAAGACGACACCTTGTGTCAGACTTCAAGGTGCAGCTCCATCCATTGACCCATGATGCATCTTTGCAAAATTTTCAATGCAAACTTTACTCCAAATGGATGAAACCGGTCTCTTAGAACCTACCCGCTGCCATGCTTTGATGTTAGAAAACACGCAACACAACAGAGAGCAACCCCAAACTATCCTCCTTTGCTACCGAGGGACTCTGCCGTTAAAAGCCTGCAGGACAGAAACGAAACAGGACTGTTGCTTTAAGTCTCACGCGTTCATTCCTGCTATGACTAATGAAATTGGATGCAAAATGCATTTTCCTGTCACTCCCTAAAGGTTAGGAAATACTGCCCAAGCAATTCAGGCCTGATAAAACGACAACAGGTTCAAAGGCAGAAGGTTCAGTTTTTCCCCTACAAAACTGTATCGCATTTCAATCATAAAACATCGGCACGCCGAGGTTTGGTTGCAAGCTGGGGTGGAAAGGAACCTCTGAAGACATGCAGCAGCCCAATTCACTTATGATATTAGCAGATCTAGTCAAGATAAAATCTAGCAGGAAAAAATACATTGAAGTCAGATGAAAGGAAAAGTTTAAAATTACCATTCTTTGACAATGAAAGGGAAAAAGTGAGTCACATTGGCCTCTATCTACCATACCAGCCACGTTAGGAGTTAATTGGAAATGACTGTTTACTATGCGGCCACTTATTTGGCTCATTAATAGGCACTGACTTAATTTGGAAAGGATTTTTGGTGCCATTGTGTAATTAATATCTTTCTGAGGCACCTATGATGCATCTTTGCATAAAAAACCATTTGCTTAATTTTCCTCCTTTCGAACACAGCTCTTTACATTCTCGTACGCAATAACTTCCCCGTGCCGACTGTAGAAAGAGAAGGATACGCTTCGGCCAAGAAGAGCCGAATAGTGAGACAGAGGAACAGATTCTTTTCCCTCCTGATTTTCTCCTTCTCACATCCAAGTGGAGCAATGGGACTTGACAGCTCCGCGTTCAAACTTAATTCATCATTAGGAAATTATTCAAAAAGCTATAACGAGATAACTAATTTAATACACTTTGCTTCAAGGTTTATTCCTTGGCTTGTTTCCCAGATATAAAGCATCTCTGTGTAATTATCATGCAGATGCCGCTGAAAAGACTTTAAATGGTTGCTGCTAATTTAACAAGAGAGATGTTGGCGTTGGCAGAAGAAATCAGAGGAAAACTGAAGCTGACTGAAAACTCAACTGATCCCTAAAAGGAAAACGGTCAAGATATTACAACTAAATAACTCCTCACCATTTCTTGGTAGCTAGAAGTCTCCACCAGAATCCTTGTCACCTCTTTAGGCCTGTATTGCAGAGTACCAAGTAATCACGGTGCTGTTTTAAAAACATTTAAGAAACATCCTGTTACGGAGCCTTAGATTAAGCTCCCGCTGATTTTAAGGAAAGGTAGGTGCGTAGGTCCCTTTAGTGCTGAAGTTGGGAGTGCTTGTAGGCTTAGGCCTTCGTACATTGACACAGGGTTCAGAGGTGGGGATGCAATGGAAAAGCAACGATGGGACCAAAAGATGAAATTTATCTGGGAAAGGGATACCAAGAAAGAAAACTTTACTGTGACAAGAGTAACTGCATTGCATCGGGTGCCCTGAGAGGCTGCAAAATCTCCACCCTTGGAGATTATTGAAACTGGACGTGATCCTGGGCAAGCCTACCCAACTGTGAAGGGGATAGAGACAGAGGGCCAGGGACCTCCAAGGCTCCTCTCCAGCCTGATCCATTCCCTAGCCATCCGACAGGACCACCGAGTCGAAGCAGGGCTGGGCTGCCCGCCCGAGGGCGGGAGGAGTCGGTGTGAGGAAGGGAGCAGCCTCAGGGCAGGAACTTAACTTTCCGTCTCTTACAGCAGAAATAACTGTGGGAGTCCCACCACAACTTGCTAAAGCTTTTTTTTTTTTTCCCTTTTTAAATTTTTTAAAAGTGCGGTTACTCTCATTTCTAAATAACCAGAAGTAAATGCTACCATGCACACACTGCAACGTAATCCATAACGTGATTTGCTCCAGTGAAATAAACAGCTGGGAGAAAGGAACATGCACTAAATTGTGCAAAACAGCTCACCAATGCTGAGGGACAGAGGATGAGGAAAAGCGAGGACAAGTCTAACTGCTGAGATACTTACAGGACACGTGGATTTCTTCTTAGCTCTGTCATAGATTTCATTGTTGGCCTAGGGCGAGCCAGTTAAGAATCTGTGCCCTAGTTATGCAGTGGAGGAGGTTTGTTTCCCTTTTCTGTTCCGATTGTAAACTTCAGGCAAGGATTGCTTCTCCTTTATGTATTTATACAACATCCTCCTCATCCTAACTGGAACCCCTGAACACTACCAGCATAAAATAGTAATAATAAATAGGAGGGAGAATCCAAAGTGACCAGACAGAGAAGAGAGATGATCCGTGCAATTTAATGCAAAAAAAGACACTAACAAAGTGAGGTTTGCCAATAATGAAAGGAAGATTGCTCCATATGTTCATAAACCACAAGACAGCGATGGGGGAAGAATCAAGGCAGACTCTGAGCTAAAGCTCTCAAGGGTCACTATTTGAGAGAACTCAGGTGTGGAGGAAAGACCGTATTGACCATTTTGACAAAGTTCAAGTAACTAGAAAGTAAAACAATAACGCTGCTGAAGACAGTATTTCACAGGGGAAACAAAGGCAACTGGAGGTGCCTAACTTAAATGAGGTTCCCTTTCTAGAGGAGGTGAGCCTCAAGGCAATAAGCTTCCAGGGTAATTCATGAGAAGGTGCTTGATTTGAGGTTTTTTTCAGCTGCATTTAGTTGAAATTCTGCTGTTCAACCCACAGCCCACCACAGCTACCAGAAAGACTCATTCACTGACTTCAGCCTGCTCTGGGTCACTGCACTTCACCCTGCACTGCTTCAACACTTAGGAATCCCTTCAAGGACTGCAGACAGTAGCAAAGGCCTCGTTTAAAAGATCCAATATTGCTTTTTGCAAGGACTAAACTAAAACTGCAATTCTTGTGGACTTTCAACAGTTAAGCACCTGAAACTCTCTGCCCTCACAATGGCCTGTGTTTGAGCCCTCTGAGACCTGGAGCTCAGGTCTCCCTCAGCTTCCACTCGTACAGAGCCATAGCTGACATCTAGCAGGTCTTGTTTTTACCATGGAAGCCACATACCTGGGTCCAAAATGTTCTTTCGTGAGAAAAAGCTCACTGCCAAGTAACTGTTCATTCAGAAGCTGTGTAGCAAAATAAAAGCCAGTAAACTACCTTTACAAAGGATTGCTTTCCTTACCAACATGTTACAATGCAGACCAGTCATGTCAAATGTGGTTCAATTTCAAGGTCGCTAGAAGTTTTACAAATTATTAAAGTAATTCACAAGTTATTCCAAGAAAAATAAATTATATCTTGTATAAAATAATCCATGGGAGACTCTAGTAAAGAACAATCACTCCTTACTTTCAAGACAACATTAAAAAGCGCAATATATGCACACAGTGTTGTCAAGGCAGTTCCCCTTGTTCATCAGTAAGGTTCAGTCCCACAAAGCTGGGTCTGGGATGTTTGAAAAGATTAAATAAGTCTGGAGTTTTGCAGGAACTGGATGAGCACTTGATAGACAAACTTGTACTGGGCTATGGTCTGGATCATAAACATTCTCTGCTCCCGCAGGTGCCTCAGCATCACAGGAACGTCCACTTTCTGTAAAGCAAAGGAAAAAGAAGCATAAGGATGTAGGTTCATTAAATCAAATAATTATTGTCTCAAACACCAGGTATCTGACACAGGGAACTGTACTCTAGTTACATAATGTAATGAATTATAACTAACTGTAGTGAAATACTGCAAATATTTTTACCAACTTTAATTTCAAGGAGTATTACAGTAGTATATACGGATTACTGTGCATCCAGTGCTTCCCCCACTAAAGTTTATGGGAATTTCTGGACTGATGTAAACAGGCAGGTGACCAAAGACTTGTCTTCCAGTTGCGTACCACTGACTACCTCTCAGCGGATCATCAACTGAATACAGAATAAAGGGCTGCTTCTCTTTGGAGTTTTTTCTGTTTCAGCATACCTATTTTTCAATTCAGTAAAATAAACCCAATATATTGTATTGTCTCAGGTTAAAGGCTAGATATATCAAGAAGGTCTAGTACAAAATTTAAACAGCCAAGATAAATATAGCTCAGTTCAGACTCTACCACTGAGTGCATCAACAGGCCCTGCGGCCACTTGCATGCTGCGCTCTGATCCACGGTCAAACTCATTCACAGAGAGAGGATCTGAGAGATTTTTCAAAGGGTGAGCAGGCATCAGGATCATTACAAAGGTTCTTTGGACAAAACTAAAGTGCAGGCAAACATACCGACCCTTCCACTAAGAGAGAAGGGAACTCACTGTCACCAAAAGAACCAGAAACTCTGACACCTGACCTCCCACAGCCAAGTCTATGGTAGTAAATAATGCTCCAAAAGAAATACATTTGTGAAGGGAAACAAGGACCCAGTATCCACAACACATGTTTTGAAGACTTCAGGCCAGCATTGATCTGTTACCATCTACTGAACGTCCGCTAGCAGCTGGGACACATTAGGTGTTCTCCAAGAAGGCATCTTCCAGCACAGTTTCATCCAAAAGAAATTCACTTGTGCGCCCTGAAAATGCTCTGCAAGAGGCACTAGAGCACAGTAAGTGGGGACAGATCAGGAGATCCGCTGTCAAAGAACATCCCTAAACTCATCGAGCACACTGGGGCACAGGCTCCAGAATCAATATATATCAATCAATATAACGCTCCGAATCAAAAAACGAATGAGTTGTGTGAAACAGAGGCCCATGAGGTAAAGCGTTAGAAACCACTGCAATTTTCGTTAGGTGTTACCATCGTATCTCCGGCATTTATTGTGTTTTATCTGTTAAAACAGGTACACAAGGAGCTATTCAGAAGTCATTGCGCCATGAAGCTCAGCCTGCCAGGCTCAAATTCAAAGAGTGTGTAATATGACCCAAGATGAGGGATACAAATTTTCTATGGCAGCAGCAAACGCAAGCGCTAAGATACACACTATTTTTGAGGAATCATAGAATCACAGGGTTGGAAGGGACCTCTGGAGATCATCTAGTCCACCCCCCCTGCCAGAGCAGGGTCACCTTAGAGCAGGTTGCACAGGAACGCGTCCAGGCGGGTTTTGAACGTCTCCAGAGATGGAGACTCCACCACCTCTCTGGGCAGCCTGTTCCAGTGCTCTGCCACCCTCAAAGTAAAGTAAAGTTCCTCCTCGTGTTTAGGTGGAACTTCCTATACTCAAGTTTGTGCCCATTACCTCTTGTCCTGTTGCCGGGCACCGCTGGTGATGAGCCTGGCCTCATCTTCCTGACACCCACCCTTTAAGTATTTGTATGCATTAATAAGGTCACCCCTCAGCCGTCTTTCTTCCAGACTAAATAGACCCAGTTCCCTCAGCCTTTCTTCGTAGGAGAGGTGTTCCAGTCCCCTAAGGTCTTAAGACCAGAAATGTCTTAAGCAGTTCAAGATACAAAACTGAAGAAGAGTTACTCTGTCAGGCAACAAAAACTGCACCTTGTAAGGCCAGTTTTGTCATTCCGGAAACAAAAAGGAACTTAACAAGTCTTTCGTCTGAGTTGAGAAATGTTACAAGTACAGTGCCTGGACAAACGGACAGAGAGATGAATTAAAATTGCTGCTACCCCTTGGAGGTGTAACTGAGCGAGGAGTCTGCCTCCACGCACACTGGAAGTTTTCTGGAAAGTTTAAAAGAAAATCACGCTGCTGTGATTTTATCATACCGATTTCTGTCAGTATATATAAACCTCAGAATCTCCATTCTGTGTAAACAAGCCCTAACCCATAGGCTATCGCTTTCTGAAAACAAGGCTAATATTCTGCCACATACCCCAACAAGCTGTTATAAAAGGACACCTCGAGAGAGTCAACAAGCGTAAAGATTCGTGATGAGTAATGGCATATTATTTTCAAACGGGTGCAAAGGAAAACGTAAGCGCTTTCCGGCTAACTCGGAGAAAGCCTCTCCACGGTCTCGGATGCTTACGAAAGCCACGCGGTCCTTGCTGAGCAGAGTCACGCGGAACCCGATCTCACCTGAACAACTGCAACAAAAATGCAGGCCAGCTTCGACCTGCACAACCATGTTCCCCCCTCAGCAGTTCAGTGCTTGACAGCTCGTTGATTTTTACTGAGCACACGGTGACCCGTGCACCTCCTCAACACAAATTAGGCTTTGACTTACCTCAGAAATGAAAGAAAATGCCCATCCTGCCTATTCGACCTCATTATTTGTAGTCAACTTAGCACGTTACTCCAGGTAAGCAGAATCTTCACACTCACCTTCATCACAACTCACATGTCAAAAAGAGACACGTAATGCTTTGCTACGGTGGCATTTGCAAAAAGAACAAACAAAAACGCTACTCGCTTCTGACTCCCAAACTAAAAGATCTCCCCTACGAAAACGCGCTGCAGCTGCAATCATGAGAATGTCCCAGTGCCAAGTCCAAACTAGAAGTCGGCAGAGCAGGATCTCAATTACTTTCTTGTTCTGTGCGTCTACATCAGTAAGGATGTAATGATGTGACACATTATTTACCATATAGCAAGTTACTGAAGCTATATCCCTGCAATGAGCTACACAGCTTTAGATTCAACCAGCAATTGCCCAGAAGCCACAGTGACAGAAGCTGTATAGAATTTGATTAAACATGGCTTTTTACCTAAACCTGAAACATCAAACTCAAAAGTTCTGGTTTTAGTTCCAGCACTGCTGCAGACTTTCCAAGATGGTCTGTATCAGGATTTTCAGCCCCCCCTTTTTTCCTTCACCCCTGAAATGTTAACATTAATACACCTACTTACCAGGACACTTCTGAGGAAATCAACCAATTCATAAGACTAAAGCATTTTAAGCAATAACTCATTTTATTTCAGAAAAAGACCCAATTAATCCTACTTCAAAATAAACCAGTAAAATTGCTGCATGAAAAGGAACCCTCTCTGTGCAGAACGCAGTATCTGTCACAAACTGAAAACGCAGTGATTAACTAATAACAAAACGTTAAGATTTTTAATCTTTTTTTTAATTAGGTTTTAACAAGCCAAAAATATTAACTTAGCACAATCCAGAGCAACAAAGCCCTTAAGGAAAATTGTCTTTAATATTAATGATGATTTCCACCATTAATCAAGACAAAAGAATGCTGTAATTAAGGGACATCAGAGAAATCCCTTATTATTGAGCGCTACCATCAGCTCCTAGTGAAGTTGATGAGAACTCTTCTGGACATCAAGGCTCACCCCTGTGCTTAGATGTTGAGGTACCGCCTTTATCTTCACTTGGTACTCAGCTACTCCTTGCCAAATAGATGACTTCTGTAAACCGCAGACAAACTGAGGTGGCCACAACGTGTTGCACAACTGTTAGTGTTTGTTCCTGGCACACCATTAGCATATAGAGGCTACTATAAAGCAGCCACAGCTACACTGATGCTCACAACCGATTCAGGTATGGCTCTTGTAACTATCCAGATTTCCTCCTGCCTGCAGAAATTTCCTGGCTGCTGTGCGAACAACAGAAGCTGTCACTTCCAGATGCCGGTGCCTAAGGAAAGAAGTTGAGCAGACTCAAGAGTCAGAGCCGTTGCCCCAGACAGGAGCAGTTATGGAACAGCAGCCGGCACAGGAAGGCTGCAGGATTCCCACACCACATACCTGTAGGTCCTTTCTGCCTGGGCTAGCTCCTCCTTCCCCTTCCACACCCAAATAAAAAGGAAAGGAAAAAAGTGCAAATTATGACACACATCTACGGGCCAGCTTCACCTCTGGTGAGGCCCAACCAGAGTTGGAGGAGGTTCATCCCAGCTGAGCTGAGCCCAGGATCTCTAGGGGATCTTGTGAACTACAGGACAACAAGGTGGTGGAGGGGGATAACAGAGTAGAGAACAAAAAAAAAAAGACTTTTTTAAATCAACTTTTTTAAAAATAGTGATGAAGAGGAAACTGCACTGGTACTTGCCTGCTTTAGGACTCACGTTTTCGAATGAGCCAGAAAGCTGCACTTTGCATAGTGTCTTTCACAGAAAGGCCCCAATCGATAACTCCTCTATAGTAACACGGGAAATAGGTGAGCATTTCAGTCTTCCCTGAATTTCAAGCAACTCATCCAGTGCATGATTAATGGAAGGGACAGATGATATATGTCTATTTCTCACTCTTGCTGCGTTCTTATCTCTACAAGAGGTTTCGGCCTTTGAGCAGTTTCTTTGGCAACAGAAATTCCCAGTTTCAATAGCTGCCGTGTTGAAAGTGTGTGGCACATTGTTATTCAAGATGTGATGTTCTTCCCGGACAGTTCGCCAGCCCCACGGGACACAGCCGAAAAGCAAGTTGCTACACATGGTTACTCTGCTGGTGCTCTTTTTCTGAACTCCAGACTGTATTACTAGTCTTGTTAATGATGGCTGCAGTTCCTAAAGCCCTGTTCCCCAACATACACACACCTTTTTCTTAAGACACAGTTAAGTTTCGTTCCAGATGAGATTAGAGACAATACAAAAGAGAGGAGGGAGTCCAAGAAGTGAATTTAGAGAGCTGAAAACTTTAGTTAAAAGAGCAAGGAAGCTGACATTATTCTCTAGCCTCTCTCATGTAGCCTTTGTAAAGACGCTGTCTCTAGCCTATTAATTCAATACAGGTATGAGTTAGACTAAATTCTTAAAAGAGAGAAAAAAAGCCCTAATTTTGAATGTATTAAAATAATACTAATAAAAAACGCGTAATATCAACTCAACAGAAAACTACAACAACTAACCTGCCTTGGGAAATCTCTGCCTGTTGCATTTAAAGCCCTTGTCTCACAAAGGTAACAGAAAGAACGCACTTCAAATGCCTTTTAATTTTAACCTCAGAAATGCAGCTGGTTAGTCAAGAAAGGAGCTCAGGGTTTGTCTTGAGAAAGAAGCTGACTTACTTCATTATGCTCCAAGCACCCAATCATGAGTTCTGTCAGGATAACCACTCCGGTCCTCCCTACCCCTGCGCTGCAGTGAACCACGATGGGAGGGTTGCAGTTGTTGCTGCTATCCAACACACTGTTGGTATGGCGACGCACCGACTGTATCTCCTCCAAGTAAGCTGCAAGGTAAAACGCAGACAAGGTTGCAAACATCTGTATGTCTAAAATGTAAAAATTACGGAAAAAAGAATACGGAAAAGTCATTCTTTGTCAAAGTGGCAATAATTTACATTTTTTTACAGCATACTAATTATCTTGGCCGGGGTGTGCTGAGCAGCACCGAATCCAGCAAGTACCAGCTGGGTGTCAATTATTACTTGGGAGTGTACTCCTTTAAATTAAATAGTTCTTTTAAAAAATTAAATTCTGTTTTCCCCTCTGCAAATCTCTAGGTCCCCTAAGCAGATGATTCTAGACATTACTTACAGCAATTCCTGCTATTAACAGGCTGGGATCAAAACAACAGCTAAGTCCCATTGAAACTACTGCCTGTCAAAGCCAATATCAGATGGGAAGCGAGCATCCATCTGCCCTGTTTCCCCCTCCCTCCCTTCTCCCTTCTCGAGTGAGACAAAATCTCACCCACCTCTCTGCTCAGGGCTGTTTCTCAACAGCTACGAGCCCTTCTGGGAGCTCACTGTCTTTGTTTTCCCTGAAGCCATTTCTAGAAAAAGTGCATGAATCAAGAACAGTTGTCTTGTGTGGCACATCCTAGTGTTGTTCAATGCATTCTACTGTCAAATGGCACAGAGAATGTACATACTGGAAGCTCATCTGGTCAGATAAACACATCATAGAACACAACTCTGACCTCTAAACATCATGTCAGCACGGTCTAGATGCATGAGAAAGATGATGGACCTCACCCAGAAAGATACAGCCAGATGTATAACTCCTAGGCACTTAGCTTCCCGCTAGACAGAGTGGGAAGTGAGATCTGAGCCGAACTCTCCTGCCCTGACTCTCAGTGTCATGGCACTGCAGCCTGAGCAGTTCTTTCGACCCAGGCAGGCTGTGGCTGGAGGCCTACCAACATCAGAAAAGCTGCATTTTAATGCACACAGTGAAACGGGACTGTTCATGGCGGCAAACAATGGGACAGAGGAAATGGGGAGGATCAGGTTCCAATTACTCCCATGCCCAAACACAGCTACATGGGCTGGTAGGAGAAACAAAGTACGACACGAACTAGGAACTGGGCAATAGCTTTGCCTCAAAGACAGATCCCATGGAACTCCTTTGCCAAAGCTGAAATGTCTTTTTTATTTTCTGCCCTGATGACAGAACTGGGAGAAGAAGAACATGTTACTCACGTCAAGCTTCTATCACACAAAGGACAGTGGATCGCTAAGGGACTGTAGCTGTGTTAAGACTGAAGTGGAACTAACGGGCCTTGCTAAGACAAGACTTAGCTGCAACACTAAGCTATTCCACACTGCTGCAGCTCCAAAGCTTTCAGGAACTAAGAGGGCAGGCATCTCCAACGCACCAGTACACCATGTGCAGACTTCTTCAGTGGTAACTTATTAAAGATGTCTGCATCACACACTACTGTAACGCCAGAGATGTGGCTTTAGTTAAATAATGGCTGAATTCCTATTACTTAATATGGCAGTGTTTATTACTTGGTAAGAAGCAGGAAGTGCTATTAACTAATTACAGATGAATATAATGGCTGTATTTTCAGAAATGCATGAACCACGACCATATTTAATTGGGAAGGCCCTTCGCATTGCCTGGGTACATGTGGTTAGAAGAGTGGCAGTGAGTTCAGACTTAACTGCATATGTGATGTAACCCTCTGCTCTTTTGCAACAAGTCCAGTGCCTCTGGACTACTAAATGCTGGCTGTCAGCAGTAAGGGCTTCCTATGAACCTGGAGGAGGTGTGCCATATTTCACTAACATCTGAACCTCTCTCACCCAGACCTCTCTAATCACATTTGTGCGCAGCCTAGTACCTCCTACACTCATTAGGTAGGTGGGAAGTGGCAATAACTTATACTGACAGATCAGCCAAGAGAGGTATCCTATTATTTAAAATTTCTCGAGTCTTTAGCACTGCTGCTGTCCCTGATTTTTCCTCCTGTTATGTCAGGTCTTTCAGGGACAAAATCTTCAATCACCTTAGCTCCTACCTCTTGAATCCCACTTTTTTTCTCCAAGTCACAGCAAAGTACAACCTAGCTGAGGCCTTTGTATGCCACAGGATTAACCATTTAATATCAGTGCCAGCTCTAACTAGGTGCAGTGAACTGAATGCAGTGTAAGCAACCTTTTCCTTGATGTATTTTATCATGCAAGTTAAAGAAATCTTACATAAAAAGCCTTGGACTTCTTCTGGACACCCATGGTCTGGCCAGTCAGTATACTGCAAATGCCACACTGTCCTCTCTTGTCCAGAGAGAAGATGCTTGACCTTCAGACCAGTAGTTGCATAGCAGCCGGAGTCTGTGCGGAACTTAGTTGTCACCTTGAACTTCCCGTAAGTGGCTGAGCTGTGCTTAGAGCCCAGTTTAGGCCAATAACGATGACTCTTATTTCTTCCTCCCTCCTTAATAACCAAAAACCAATAAAAAAAGAGCGATTAGTTCCTGCAATTATAATTCTCTATAAACAGAGGGCATAAAACTCTGCAGATAAGCCAAGTATTCTTATTCCAAATTACTGGAAGAGCAAGAAGCATCCCACAAAGTAAAGAAAATACCATTAAAACTCAGCCATATAATATTTCCAAGCGTAAAAATGTTTGAAGAACTGACTCTTGTCTCGCCAGCTACTGCCTACAACACCCTGGTAAATATTCTCCTCCTGGGTAAGCCTTTCCTCTAAATGGAAGGAGATTCTCTTCAGCAACTTCTAAGTATCTATTGTTGATCAGCTGTGGGGACTGGACAGTGACTTGATGTGCTATGGCACTCCCCGTGTTTGCTAAAAGCAACCAGGCATAAAGCAGAACGCAGTGCTAGTTAGCAACGTGTGCCAGTTTTTATAACATAGCACATAGTTCTTGGATTACAATAGAAAAATTGTTTTGCTTGGCATAAGAATAAAAAGATTTCTTTCTTTTTTTTATTTTTCTTTTTAAACGGACACTTCTACAGAGACAACAGCTTCTGGTGTCTTTTCAGCTGATAAGAGTGACGGTATGCAGAACTGGCCTTGGATGGGGTGGAAGTCTGTGTCATTTTAACCGGGAGCAGTTCAGCACTCTCACATTCCAATGGAAACATCTTTGTTTGCTTTGGCAGAACTGAAGTGAAGCAGAGGGAAGAGGGGGTTCTGCTTGTTTCGCTTTAATACTTGCCAAACTGAGTATCAGAAAGTTACGAAGTATAGTGTTATAGGAGTACAAACATATGTTCAAACGGAGCAAGAGGAAAAAGGGTTGTTGATAGAAAAAACAGGTTACTGGAGTGGGAAGTGATGATAACAGGAGATTTGCTCACATCAGAAAGAACTGTATTCTGTGATTTTACGTACCTCTTCAGCTGTGACCATGGCTATAACGTTCACCCCCTGTTCCCACACCATCTGCCAGAAGTCATGGCACGTGTGTGGCAGAGGCCCTTGGGTAGCAATGTAGTGCCACTCCTCTCCACCTACGGTAACCTGGGAGTAAGGAAAAAAAATAAGAATAAAAATACAGTCAGTGCCCAAATTCTCAGCAGTGTCTCTGCCAGAACTGCCCTTTAAACAAAAGAGACCATAATGAAACCTTTACTTCTTTGTTCTTCCACTTTTGTTCAAAATTCTGAACAAGAATCATCCTTTTGATAAGAACAAATCTGACAAAACACAGTCTTTGGTGCTTCCAAGTCCTTTCTTGATGCCCATAACCATAAAGCTTTGAGCAAAATGTCATCTATTTTTCTTGCCACTGCATCTGGATCATACAGATGAAAAAAAAAAATTTTTATTTTTTTTTGAGGCCCTGTTTCTGATATGGCTTAAACACAAATGAGCAGCTGACTGACTTCCCTGGGCTTGGTGACAGACCCATGATGAAAGAAACGCTGAGCACCAGAGGAAGTGTTAAAAAGGCATCACATTGCTGCAAATGAACACACAGTGGTGTAAAAAGCCTGAATGCAAATGACCTTTGCACGAGGAAAGCTAAAGGCCTCTGCTATTTAGGACTTCCCTCAATCGTTTTCCACTCAGGCAAAAAAATAATTTCTTAAACAGACTCTTACTACACCGATCACTGTTGGAAGAGGGGACCAAGCTGCCCCCAGAGGATGCCGTTGTGCCCCCACACTGTTCATAACACAGAGGTCAGATAGGCCTGTTGCCAGCTAGTGATGAGATCAAGGAAGGCTTCATTTCAACTTACTCTTCCTCACTCGTCTCGGGTTTTTCAGTTCAGAAGCTGCAAACTACTGTAAAGTAAATCCAGCACATTAAATGGCTTTCAAATGCCATGTGAAATTTAAAATTATCTAAAGCTGCAGTCATGTAAGTTTATGTCCCAATACATAAGTGGACTACCAACCACATCTTATAGAAATATTTGTGTATCTGCATCACAACACGTAATGAAATTATTTTTAAAGCACTAACACAGATTTACACACTATAGATTATGTAGTGTCCTGAATAGACCCAGCAGTGCCTTTAAGTTAACCAGTATAAAACACTGCATCATTTACCTGACTGAGGTAGATCTTCATACTTAGGCAGTTTAAAAAAAAAAAAAAAAAAACCAACACAAAAAAACCCAAAACACTTGTGTGTGTAAAAAATTATTATTTTATGATAGATTATTTGCTAAGCAGCAGGCAAGGCTATACAAAAAAAATTTTTTTCAACATTCTAGGTAAAAAGCCAAACCATTTCTAGAGCTGCTAGATTTTATTTTAAAATGTGCTTACCAGCAAAAAGCAAACACAGATGAACTAATTATTTTGGAAAATTAAAATATTTTTCCTTCTCAGGCTAAGACCTCTTGATTCCACATGTTAGCCCAGAGCCACTTCTCACAACAAAGATATAAATCCCAGAGGAGAAGATTTACAACAGAAATGCTGACACATCCATAAATATCAAGGTGCTGGCGGACAACGCTACAAGGAACAATCAATAACTCTGACAGGTTTAAGCATATACTACGTTTGAGGTACATGTCTTTGAATACATTTTCAGAAATAGAATCAATTTATTTCTTATTCAAACAGCTGTTCATTAAGCTGAGTTACTTGGGTTTGTACACCTGTAACTAACATAGTGTTTCTATGATAACGAACGTTTCACTGCACTGAAAATGGGTTTCAACCCTGTACACCAGCTCATTTTCTTATTTCAAACTATGCAGCATTCTCCTCTGTGAACGATGGTTACACTCTGCGAGACCAATGCAGGTAAACTCCCCAACTTCTTGTACTAGGGTGGGAATAAATATAAACTGCACAGCACCAGCTGGCATCTTGCACTTGGACTGGTCTTGCGCTTGCATGCTGGTCTGCAGTCCTGAGTGTTGGTAGAGTATTACTCAGCTTTTTAAGTTAATACTGACCTAACCCAAACAGTCAGATGAAATGATCTTAAGAAATGTTTTGCTTAATCCGTAAATTTAATAACAGTTTCTCTCTCCGGTATAGAGAACGATTTTTAGTATCTTAACAGCAAAAGGTCAATGGTAAATAAGCAGAGAAATACTGTAAAACTGTGGAGCTCGCAGACTGAGCTGGAATCCTCCAGGCATGGATCTTATCAGGATGATATAGGAGTTTTCTTTGCCTACTGACTTCTGGTCCAAATATCCAGCCTCCTGGCACATGATATGAAAGGACCATAAATAGTCTGGAGGGAATGGGATGCCTGGAATGTTTACTGCATTCTAATGCCCTGACTGCAGGATATTAAAAATTGAATATAGGGCTGCAAACACACACACACACTGTGCTACTGAGGTAAATTTCGCAGATGCGATTTCACCTTCTAAGCAAAAGCACATCTGCTTGGCTTTCGTATGCACCGCTACGAGTGCGAGAGAAAAATACTGGCAAGGACCACTGTCATGTGCTAAAACATTTGTGTGTGTTCCTGGGTGCTCTACGAATGTGAGATGCACGAGTGTCCAACACTGACACAAAGGTAAAATGTGGACTCAAAACTGTCCAGGGAAAATTCTTCTCTGGCTAGTATTGCTTTGGGGGCATAATTTATGTGAGGAATCTCTTTTTTTTGGCCTCCTACCAAAGTAGATGAAAAATTCTGGGCTCAGAAATCCATCATCATAGCAACGTCTGATTATGCAAAAACTCAGTATCTGCTACCTACCAGGCTATGTAGAAAAGTGATAACCTGCCAGGATCCTGGTTCAGAAATTGTTTTGAATCAACAGGATTTAACACTGTAAATCACAACCAAGGTGGCCAGCAAGTCTCTTTAAACTGTTAAGCGGCTTTTACTCCAGGAAAATATTAATTTAACAAGATGTTGGGTTGTTTTTTGTTTTTTTTTTTTG
>VYZM01022822.1:583540-605000 GCA_013398915.1 Dromas ardeola
TTTTTTTTTTTTAAATTCAGATTTTGACAATGAGAAAAAGCAGACAGGCCTCTGACAACAGGAGAATCTGCCATCTGAGGGAGATGAGTGCTGTTACTTCTCTCAGGGTAGAGTAAAAGCCAACAAAGGACTTTGCAAATAGTACTGGAAGCTTAAAGAAAAACAAGCATCTGCGGCCACTGCAGTTCACTGTTAAAACTGGCCATGTTTGTACGTAACAGAGTCAGATCGTATCTTAAGTTATTTCTACATTGAATTACAAGAAGAAATTTGAAGTATCTTGATAAAAAAAAACAACCTTATTTTGAAACACAGAAGTCGAATGCAGTATCCAATCAGAGACACAGGGATCTCATTAGTAAGGTGTTCTCTTTATCAACGCATCCTTGGAATTTTTTTTTTTAAAAATCACTCAACTCTTATTATAAAAGGAAGAAATACGTTATTTTTATATATATAGTTGCAGTATCTATGTGAACGTGCATTACTCATAACTAAATACTTTTTCTTTGGACATGGAACTGCATACATGGAGCTACATCCCTTTTAAAAATCTTATCCTATATGCTAGTAAATGGAAAAATACATCAGTCAAACCTTGTGCAGTATTCCTTTCAGGCTGCGCCAGGCAGTTGCAGGGACTCGTTCTGCATGGGTTGGTGTAGTCCCGCAGTGGCGTGCAAGGCTATTGGGACTGATAAATCCGAACACATACTGACCGAGTAGTCAAAGTTTGCCAGCAGCTGCTTGTGTCTCTTGAAAACTTCCAGTGCTGGAAACCCTGAATATATTCCTCTCTAGGAGTCACATCTCCTTGCCCTACACTTAGCTGCTCTTTCTTTCAGATACAGGGTCATGACAACCATATTACATTGGAGGTACTGGGGCTGATCTAATGCATTTTCATAGGGTTTAAGAAACATGGCATCTCTTTCTACATTAACCAATAGAGACATTACACAGCCACCTGGCAGAGGTGGGCACAAAAAAGTAAGGGTGCCGCTCTAAAATGACTTGCCAGTCTCTAGCAAATAAATCAACTCATGCATGTGAGTTTATAGGGGACTTTAGAGACGCCCATGCTGACACAAAGATACAATGATGCATTTTGATTAGTCTACCTTTTCAGAATTGCCAGAGTTACAGAAAATGCTGCTGTGCATCCAGAAACACAAACAAAGCTTTAACATACCTTCATTTGCAAAGTAAAGTTCAAGAAAGCTTTTACCTTTATGTGTGAAGCATTGATGTAGCCTGTATTATTTTCTTTGGTTGGCACCAGCTCTACTCGGTTCTCTTCATAAGGAACAACCTCCCTGATGCGGTTGCGCTCAGTGTTTTCAGGCAAGGCAGCAGTGGTGAAGATCCCGTCTGCCTTTTTCTTTGGAATCTGCTCATATTCTGTAAACACCATCCCCTCTTCCAACTTCCTCTTCAAGATTTTGCACTAAGATTTAACAAAAAGGAACACCGATCCATTAATTCCTCCTGGAAGAACGTTTACGACTAGACCCATCCACCAGTTCTTTGAATTTCAACATATAGCCACAGCATTCTCTTGCTCACTTCTTTTTTCGGTTGCAGTTAGCTGAGGAAACACGACACACTCTTATTTCTACTGAATGAATCCACAGGCAAATTTTACATTTTCACATTCCACCTCCACGTTTTTTAAGACTTATACCATAAAAAGAAAAGCCATATTAAATACAACCTTGGTTCAGCATGGATTTGCATGTGATTTCAACCACAACAGAAACTTGTAAAACTATTTTAAATCTATCATTTCAGGAAGAAGCTCACACTGTGAGAAGTGTGACGCAGTCCACAATTTCAAAATACTCCCTAACTTGCACACATGCATTGCTGTGGTTGAACAAAACCCCACATACGTACAGGAGGAAGTTAAGTTCTGTCGTCTGCATACCAGACAACACAAGGCTGCAAATTTCGATCCAGAAAGACATAAAGTTTTTTTGCAAATATGCCTCAAATCTTAATGGCAGCGACTGTTTTCAATTTCCAAAATTCCATATACACGCACACACCCTCATGTGCAAACATCAGGAGGCAAACAACCCTTTATTCTTTTCTTTTAATTTAATCTTGTCAGAGACATTAACTGAACTCTTTAGTTGTATCAGAACATGCAAGATGGTATCTATGGATGATCACTGTAGAAAGACTGCCTGATCAAGTGAAAAATATGCAAAATGTTAGATTTACAGCTTGGTCTTGTATGACACTGTATGGTCACGTGAAATGGCAAACAGCCTCATTTTTCATCAACTTCAATAAACATTTGCGACATTTAACACTTTGTCAGCATCCAAAGACGTGCCAGTGTTAACCACAGACCTTTTTCATTAATGGCTCTGAAAATCTTTAAAAGAAAGTTTTTCACATTTTAAAACAAATTTTAATATTTTAGAAACTTCATGCTGCTGGAAACAAAGGGAACAAGCAACATTTCATGAGCCTCCATCTTACCCTCTCATCCATTGGCACCTTGGCGACTTCATCCTGGCTGTCCTCCGGCACTGGAACCCTAGCAACTGAGAGTCCGTTCAGTGCTGCCAACATCAAGGGCCTCTTCTGGGCCTCCAGGCCTGCCATCTTCTGCTTTTCTAGATTCTTTTGGCAAGAAAAGGCACGTTTTCATCTCTGTGTGATTATTTATAATGCCAGTAAAATGCTGGAATGTTTTTTTAATCTCCAAAATCTGCAACTCTCTGGCCAAGGAATGCAGATGATCACCATTAGCATCGTAAATTCAAATACAACCTCTATTCTTCCTGTTATTCCTCAAAGGCCTGCTCCTACATGAGCACAGAATTTTAATTTCAAAGAAGCAATCCCAGCGTATAATACAGTTTACATGCCATCAAAAGACATACAAATACAATCTCGAGCATTTTTCTGCAAACATTATTCTGAATGTAGGACACACAAAGCATCACCCTGTTACTCTAAAGGAGCGCTACTGTAGTCAAGATACCTGGGGCATCTTTTAAAAAGCAATAATTTCAGTCTATTACAACAAACAGTAAAAGACAGAACAGTTGTTTCTCTTCTGTCATGGTAATACTTAAAACAAGAAGTCTTCTGATGCACTCAGCTATTATGGTGATTCGAATAGCACCCATGATATATTTCCCACTAAAAACTAAGCTCACAAATCCCAGAAACCGAACATAACAGCAGCCGGGGAGGGCTATCGTTTCTCATACCCATGCATCATATTATGCTGCGACACAGAGAACCCGAGTATGACTTTCAAATTCATCCTGCTGCCCTTCTTATGCCACTGGGAGCTGAAATATCGAGCAAGAAGACAGACCATCTCTAGAAGGAGCCAAATTGTGGATATTTTATTCTATTTCCTTAACAGTTCTTTCTGTCGGATTCGGAAGGAGAGATGAGCACAAGGGAAGCCTGGTTCTCAGCGTGCATCTGGAAGCTGTGGTCACCACACAGCCCAAGCTCGGCTCCTGGAAAGACACTACTGAACCTGAATGCCCTCAGACATATGTAAACGGCTTGATTTTTCAAAAGCCTGTCAGCTTTTTCCTCACCACTGGGTTTCTCCAGAGCACTAAGTAAAACATAAACAAAAAACCAAAACAAAATTCTCGAACCACTCTGCATTCTTCTCTTACTTCCAGAAAGCAGGAAAATACAAGTATTTTTTCTTTGTTTGGGGACTTTATTATTATTATTATTACTACTTGCAAAGTAAAATAGAAAAGTCTGTGTTTAAAAGATGAAGGTCATCATATTACCATTAATATAACATGTGAATCCTGTGACAAAAGGAAGGTCTGCATGTGTTAAGACAGCTGGTCTAGGCTGAAACCACCTTAAAAGCTTAATGCTAAGACCACCCATTCACTTTCAAAACAACAGCAGCAGCAGCACCTTTTGACCAAAGGCTGATCTGAATGATTATTCAGAAGAAGAGTACTCAAAGAGCATCTCCAAGCTCTCTTCTTACCTTCATTTCCATCCTAAAATCCTTTGGGTTCCTGCTTCTCAGTACATTTTCTTTCCTCAGAAGATCAAAGAAGCATATCTATGCTTGTTCTTAGACTGATGTGTACGGTATTCTTTCATGAAAGATCACGTTTTATAGTCAAGTATCTATTTTACATTTAAAGTTTAAGATTCTGCAAGGATTAAATTCAGTCCTCATGATGCAACTTAACGGTCCAAGATGGATTCCTAACCGTAACATCAGTGTACGGATCACCAACGAACAAGAAGCACTATTCACATGTTTAGAAATTTTTTAATATACGCTAGTATTTAAATCTAACTAGTTACTGATCTAGTGCGTTACGAACTCTTTTCTGCACTGGACCATTTAGTTGCTACATTAACTAACTTGTTTCAGACCTCAATTCTGAAAAAGAGGATGGCACACACTTTGCTTTCTGTGACCGAGTTGCACCTCCCAGAGAGTTCCATCAAGCACACGCAGAAGTCACTGAGTGGTAAGCACTCCCCATATTTCCACCATTGCTTGCAGCAGCACTGAAGCCTTTAAATACCTTTTATTCTAAATTCATTGCAAGTTTCATAGTACGCTGTTTCTCATACTTAAGTACATTAAAAATAAACAAACAAACAATCCAGATCCTCAACTACCCAGCCTTTGCATCTGTGGCTTCTGTAATTAGACATCCAGTCACTCATTCCGTTATAGGCAAAAGCGGCAATCCCTATTCTACAGCTACCAGTGTTTTATTCAGGTAACTATGTTATAGAAAGTGGCAGGAAAAGCAAAGAGATAATTTGAAAAACTCAAGTGTTTCCATTATGTTATATATTATGTGACACTTAACATCCCTGTAAAGCAGAAATAAAACACCAGTGCTGAAACACTATCTCTTGCCCATCTCAGCAAACACATTTCAGACTCATCCTGCCCTCAAACCCACAGGGTTTAGAGATCTGTGCAGGCAGAAAGGGAGCAGCCACTGAGGGGGGCTTTGCGGTCAGCCTCCTCATCACCCGGCTGCATGCTCTGCCACCCACCTCGGGCTGGCACTGCTGCCAGGGTGGTGGCATCATCAGCTGGATCAGATGCAGATCTGGCCACCAGCCGAACAACCACGGTGGAGGAAGCAAACAAGCATAACAGAAGTGCATGGGATCAGCCTCTTTGGTGGCCATACAGAGCCACGAAACCAAATTGTACACAGCACTTAAGATCACGTTTCCTAACTTTAAGCAAATCAGCATCTTCCCACCCACGTGTTCCCCACAGGTTCCTGATCCAACAGTTTTCTGGTATGGAAACTGACTTGTATGATTACTAATTTCCAAGAAGCCACTGTAACAGAGGAAGACACTTACCCTCATCATGATTTCTCTTTCTATAATGCTGTCCTCAATAGAAAACATTTCAGACACAGGCCTTTCCTTGACAGGTTCTTTCTTGACCCTCTCCTTCACACTCGTGAGGTCAGGCTCTGAGATAGAGGGCCCGAGCGAAGACCCGTTTATTGCCATTTGATCAGTTCGAGAGACGCTAATGGCTTTGGAAGGCCCTGGCCTCATGGCCTTGGCCCTGGCTACAGCCACAGAAATGCTAACATGGTCCTGCCTCAGGGCTCCATTGCTGACGCTTTTACGAGGCCCAGGATACTCTGGAGGAGGTTTATTTGGTATTCTAGCCAAGGCAGCTTGCAGCTGAGCACTATATTCCATGTTCTCATGGAGGGCTGTTATTCGTGACACAGATTCTGGGGTTTCTTCTTCCTCTTCGCTTTCACTGCTGTGTATCAACATTGTTGCGTCAGAGAATGTCTTTTTGTGATGATAATGAGGAACCTGCTGGACTTCATGCCCCATCTGAACCGACTCTTCTGGCTGCACCTGCTCCCGCAAAGTGTTCCTGCGCGGCAGAGGGGCATTTAAAGTTTTTAATGCCATGGCTTCTATACCACGTACCATATTGCTGATGACCTCCAAACTATGGCGCTTGTTCACAGCTGCATGATGCTTCACTGCCATGAGGGGCTCGCTGACCTCCTGCAGCGACTGACGGACGACTGGCGAGCTGTCCTCTTGGAAGGTCTTTACTGAGAGCTGGACTTTGCGCGTGACCAAATCAGGACTGCTCCCACTGACATACTTGTGCCGGTGGCTTGCCAGGTCTGGCGTGCTAGTGGCAGGACGTGGGCGTGGGTATGGAGGTGGGGGTCTGAAGAGATAGTTCTTTAACATGTGAGCGGTGTTGTAACTCTGGCTGCTCTGCAGCTGCATGTTAGCCAGTTCTGGTGTGCTGACGGTGTGGGATATGGCACTGGCTGCTGTCTTATTTTGCACAGCATTATTAGGGTTCATTTGGTCAGAGGGGGCGACAGGCTTGTTATAGGCGCCACCCTGAGGCCCGTATGTAATCGTGTAAGGATGTCTCTCTTGGATCTCAGGCTGACTATAAACTAGGTCTTCCCGCTGGTTATAAGCATGTGTGTTTCCTATATTGAGATTTCTCAAAGATTGACTTTGGCTATCCATCTGGATCACCCCTCTCTTCATTTGCCTCATGACAGTTTCATAATCTGGAGTTGGCCGGTAAGATGGTACTATGATTGCACTATGTCTGTGGCTGGGGATATAGTCTGCTCTCATGATGTCGCTTCCAGGGATGCTCAGATTTGAGGACATTGGAGACGCCTGGATGAAATTCTGTGAGCGATTGAGGGAGTTCATGCTGTGGGCACTGCATACGCTCCCATTGGGTCCGTTACCATTCAAGTAGCTGAAGTCCACTGGACACCTGTCCAAACTGGTCTGAGACCTACAGTAGAAAGTTTCTTCATTTCCATGGAAAATGCTATCTGTGCAGAGCAGAGATAAAGATGTTGACAATTTTAACATACAAGGACTCATTCAATGTTAACAAAACTTCAAATGCAGTCTGCACCAACGATTACAGAGATAGCTTAGTGTACAACAACTGCAGGGAACATTTGGTCTTGGGAACATCCTTGGTTCACTGAAATAGAACTAAAACAAAGCTACTCCCATAAACACTCCCAACAGTTAGCAAAATATCAGATCCTTGTGGGAGACGTGAAAGGGGAAAGAGAGGAAGTGTTTTGGCCTGGGGCGGCAAGGAAGAATAACGGGACAACTCTTCCTTCAGCATCCTGGAAGAATTCACTGCTGCTGCCACCCTAAAAATCCAGTGCTGCTGGTAATCCTAAACATTCTCACATCTTTTCTGATGATGCACTGCTGCCTGTGACTGGAAGTAGCAGAGGACTGTGGCATTGGAAATCCTACTTCAGACCAAACAACAGTTTTGAGGATCTTAAGTATAACCCAGCAGGGCAGATCAAGACTCGGGGGGGGAGGGGGGGGTGCTGGGGAGTGGAGAACAAATCAACCAAAACCCCAAAAACACCACCCTACAGATGTGCTAAAGAATATTAAGCAAAGCAAAGGATATTTGAGAGGGAATCAAGATGGTAAAGATGACGTCCTGCATCACAACTTTACTGCAAGACTGTCTGCGTTGAAAATCTCGGAAGAAAAGAGTAGCAGCTCCCAAAACTCTGAAATCAGCTAGTTCTTCAACAATATGGAGAAGTCTGTGGTAAAACTGAGGGAACATTACAATTCTTCTAAAATTGAGAATATCTCCCTTCAGAGCCTCAGCTTCACAGTAAAACAGTAGTAGCCACTAAGTCAAATCTTCTACTGTGTGCAAGGAACTATCCTGAATGGCTCCTTTCAAAACTTTCAAGTTGTACCTTAAAGTTAGTCAGACCACCACAACTCTAAAACACTATCAGGTATGACTAAGAGCTCTCTGCCGGTGAGAGCACTTCAAACTGTACCTCTCATGAACTGCAAAGAACACAGCCTAACAGACCTGGGTACGTGTATTCCAAAAGGTGGTGTGGTTAAGAGACTCGAGGTGTTTAGGGGCTGGGCTCCATTCCCAGCCTTGACCAAGTAACCTGGTACATTCTCTTAGAGAATTTATTCGTCAAACGTGGGGGTAAAAATAGTTAACCCTCCTTAAGTCCCTAAGACTATCAATGCAGGCAGTTGTCGGTGAAAAATCAGCAGAAAAGATTATCTAAATATGCAGTTTCGTGACCAGGACACTATGATTTCTCCTACAGTAAAAGATATTTGCTGCCTCCTTTTCCCTTACTTCATTTCTCTCCCTGGCCCCAGCTGGCAATGCCTTTGAGTACAGCCATCATGCTTCCTTTAGAAATTATTTTTTCAGCTCACTGAACTGGAATACCAAGCTTAAGGTCCATATAATCATGCACAGACATTTTACAGAAATTTGAAAACTGAAATTGGACTTTAAACAGAAGACTTACTGCAACATTAACTATAAAACTGCTAGCTCTCCTCCAGCAGCAACTCCCATTTGACCATGACGGCATTAGAAATCTAGACATAAGAGGTAGGAGCTTCTTTGCATACACATAACATTGAAGGCCATTAAAGGAAAAATATACGCTCTAGGTACCTTGTGAATTATGTGTTTCAGTGTAGTGTTCTCCACACTGGACATGCATAGGAGGCAGTATAAATGGGTGTTGTCTTGGCTGAAATAAAAGCACAAGGGGGAAAAAAAAAAAAAGCATTAGGAACTTCGTTTGCTACAGTTTTTGAGGCTGAAACAGGAAAAATGGTTTTATGCCCTTTCCACTGAATACTGCTCTCTCTTACTCAGCCAAAGACACATGGCTTGGCATTTCTTTATAGAACAGAGAATAACATTTTGTAAATTGCTTGCTAAATTTTGTTATGGAGCCCAAAGCTGACCAGTTAAGACTCCTTTGAGCTCAGCCACTTCAGAAAATGACATCCAGACTCCCAGCTCACTTAGAACTTTTCAAAAGTTTATTAAAAGCCTTTGCCCTTGAAGAACTGAAACAAAACATAACAAACACCTAATCAGGACAAAAGCAGGAGATGGAACAAATTCAAGGACCTAGAACATTGTTATACAAGCAACAGGAGCACATCTAAACTTAAAATAGCTCTGCAAATTACATGAATATCGGATTCCCTAGATAATGAATTGGAGCCTTCCTCCAAAAATCTGCAAGAAGTTTTTTAACACAAGTACCACAGGGGGAAATTCATCATTAGATCAGCAGGATCATTTACAGCGAAGCAAATCACAGCCGATGTTGTATTCACCAGCTTTGTCCATTGGTAGACCGATGCGTTTTGCAATGACATTTTACCACTTGCACTGTAATGTTCTGTCTGGTGTCGCTGAGAAAAGTTTATGAAACACCCTTTGATATATGAAGTAAGCAGAAAGAGAAGGAAGACACTCTCGTCTCGTGAATGTGTTTTCCTTAAGAGCGGAATAAGAGCTTTTCATCTAGACTGATTCAAATAGTTCAAACTATTAAGGAATACTGTGGATGCCCAAGGCAAAAGAGAAACACCAAATAATTTACCTTTGCATGCACATGCACAAAATGAACAACACACAAGTTAGCTACTGAAGAGGGGGTGGGGAAGGGGTTAAATTTACATTTTCTATGTAAATGGGGAGAAGGAATGAGAATCAAAGAAACTGAGCACACATACGAATTCTTGCATACAAAATAGTTGTGCTAAGCCAGAGCTGGAAGATGACAGAAAATATTTCTGCTACAACAATTACTTTCAAGGGTATAAAACCCTACTTTCACTGAACAATCCGGGCAAAGGACCCAGCCGCTGACAACCCAAGTAGAGAGCTTAGCCTGGAACAAACCAAGATGTTGGAAAGCCTAACAAACGGGGGCCAGAGGAAAAGTGCAAGGAAGACGTTATTTCTACTGGGAATGTATAGCACACTGTCTTCTTTGTGATAGATGTTACGGATGGTATCGGCAGGAAATTAGGGATTATTCTGTTGTGGGGGTTTGGTTTTGTTTTTTTGAAGGCCCATCTGCCTCTTCTGATGAAACAGGAGAAGCCTGAGGTCTGCAGAACGTCAATATCCAACTTAAGCATCACTTAGAATTATTTTTTTCTAAAAATGAGCTAATTAAAGGTATCGTATTTAGATCTCCTACACTGAGGAGGTTTTGCTGGAAAACCAGCATCATTGGGTGGCCCAACAGGAAAAAGAAACAGCATAAAATGGCTTTAAAGTAATAATAAAATACAGGTTCACCATGATGCCAAAACTGTACAAAGGGTCTTAATGTGAAAGTAACGAACATGATCCTCAGTGAAGTGGCAGAGCCTAAACCCAAAGATCCCACTTCACTTCCCATTATGCCTACTGATTTATTACCCTACAAGACAAATGAATAGGTAGGTGTACAAAGGTATGTACAGTGCAGACAAGTCAGGAAGGTTTATTTTTTTTTTCCTCCTCAAAGAGAACTGTTCCAACAAGTTAACAAAACAACTATGAAAAAAGCAGTTGAAAGTTCAACGTGAATGGTTGGCAGCCCAGTTCACTTTTTAATTGATGAGCACAGATTACTCCTCTTGATTTTCCTGCGAGTTTGGGTTTTTTTAAAAAACTTGTTGCATGCTTATGTTCAAAACGTAAAGAGGCAGCAGGATTTGTTTTTCCTTCGAAAACGTATATTTCCATTTTTCATTATCTAATATAGAGGGCAGCGCTCTCTTTCCCCTTGTGATATATCTGGGGCCATAGCATAAGAATGCAAAGCACATTTCATTTCTTCACCTTCAGTTTTTCATAGTCATCTCTAGGGACCAAACTAGCAGATACCAAAAATACTGTAAACATGCCTCAGAGAACATAGTATGCAGCCTGTGTATTGCATCGAGACACCTTAGAAACATGCTAAGAATGAAAGGACAAAGAAATCCGGAGCCAGCGACAACAGCTTTCCTTCCAACGGCTGGGAAACACAGAATGCAACTTTTAGATCTAATGGACTGTACATGTGCACACAGAAAACCAGCCTGTGCTGAAATCTGCAAAGATAAAGCTTCCTAATACCAGTACCTGCTCAAGATTAATTTTGGAACATTTTCACAAGCTGTAACCACACCGTGGGGATATGTCAAGAAAACACTCCTGCCCACATTAGCCTATTGCTGTGAGGCAGAAAGCTAATGGAGTTACCACTCTGGGAAGGTCTACAAAACAGCTATAACCTATTTCACAAATGAAAACTAGCAACCTGCATACAGATAATATTGCCCTCTGTCTAAATGGCCAGCAGTGCTGCTGCTACTCTTACTTAAGAGATTCTGAATTACAGTAAGAAATAGCAACATACTAGACGTTAAAATTGATCCAAAAATGTCCTTAGAGCTGACTGCAGGAAAAAAAAAAAAAACAGTCCCACAGATGTTTTTGGTAAAGATTTCAAGAAAAAGTTATCTAGTTTTATCAGATTTACAGTATTTATGGAGATTAAATGGGAACAAAAACAGTTTAAGAAGAGCTCTGAATCACAATCCTGTACTGATTATAATAGTTTTACTTAAAATCACAGGAACTTCACACAGGAAATATGCTCTTAACTCAAGAAGTTGATAAACTGAAAGTACACTTTTTACAAAAACATGAGGAATGGAAGAAATGCGAGAGAAGCAGCTGTAAAATTATGTAATGACTGGGTTTTGAAGTATACAGCACAAGACACTTCAAATTCTAGAGGATTATTTTCTTTACATATTGAATATAATCTCAATCCAGTAGAAAAGATGCTCAGTTTCTGCAGGGCAAACAAAAATATAATGCCTTGAAGACTGTAATTTTTTAACACTCAGTGGTGCTATTATCCAGTTAAATTAATCAACCTGGGCAGCCACACCCTTGAAATTCATTCCAATCATATTGCCTACAACAAATAAGTTAATGTGCTATTTGAAATTTAGAAAGTATTGCATCTTACACAATGCCCCATCCCATTAAAAATGGTATAGACATTCTTAGAGACCCCACACCAAGGCACATACCAAGGATGACCTACTCCACGTGGGCCGTCGTCGGATAGGAGGAGGAGAACTTGATTGCCTATGTAAGAAAAAGTACAGAGAAATACTAGAAACTACAATA
The DNA here is from genome assembly GCA_013398915.1 of Dromas ardeola. Lineage (NCBI taxonomy): Eukaryota > Metazoa > Chordata > Aves > Charadriiformes > Dromadidae > Dromas > Dromas ardeola. The sequence continues at coordinate 595,578 of VYZM01022822.1, forward strand.
TTTCAATTCCGATTCAAGAATGAATGGGAAAAACAAGAGATGAAGAATCTGTAAGTATTGCTCATTAATGAGATTTAAAAAAATAAGAAAAATGAAAATATTCAGGTCCTTCTCTAAATACATAAAGTATTCCAGTTCCAAAATATACATGCCTTTTGTTCATTATCCAATTTTGGCTTACTTGGAAACACAAGAAAGAAAAACTCGGGTTTAAAAATGAATCAAACAAGTCTCTTAAGCAATAAAAGCTGAACATGGCACAAAGGCACAGTCTCAGGTGACTTAAGGTGAACATTAAAACAATGACAACTTTATGAAATTCATAGCAATCACTCCAAAGCAATGTGCACAGATCAGGAGGGGAAAAAAAAGCAACTGGTTAGAAAATACTAGCAGAGCCACATACAATGTTAGAGTAGCCAGGTGCAGTGGAAGGAACAAGAAGTGTAGGAGGAAAAAAAAAAATGAGGACGGGAAAGAAACAAGTTGAAGGAGGCAGAAATATAGTGCTTACGTGAAGAGAGGAAAGGTGGTATTTGTCCTCTTACACAGTTTCTGATCTGGTGAATGATGTTATGTGCGATTAGAGGAAATGCGCACAGGAAAACAAACAACTATTATTTTAACAGAGGGCAGGAAAATTATTTGGCTGGAAAACACACATTGGCATATGCTGTCATCAATATCTGTGGCTTTAACACAGAAGCTGATACCACATGAGACTGTGGTAAGGAGAGCTGTTCTAATTGCAAAAATACATTTAAATTCCAGTTATTTCACTCAGTGACCTCATGAAATTCCCTATTTTCATTAGTCCAAATATTTTTAAGTTGTATATGAAGCCGCTATACGCATCCAGTTCACGATACCAACATACTTATGGCTCAGTGTTTAGAAATAAACACGATCAAAAGCTATTGCTTCCGCGGTCTGGATTATGAACAGTAATAGAACAGTCCTCCCTGCTGACCCCAATATACTGCTTCAAAGGGGAAATATTCCAAGATGACAGACTATAGTATTTTGTTTTCTTTCTTGACTGTCACAGGGGAGACAATCAGGAGCTTCCTTTGAACTCAATTCCTCTGAAACCTTTAAAATTAAATTTAGCATTGGACTACTGAAATGCATTACATGCTGCTAAGAAATGTCTTTTCTGGTCTTCCATTCACCGCCTAAGAACCGTAAACACCATCTGAAATCTAATCAACACCTCTTTTCTATAAGTGAAAAGATGACTCTATGCAATTCATCTCATTGGTCTCTCCAATACTTGAACTCACTGTATGTTAATATATCGTGTGCATATGTAATATTAGAAAGCTAGACCTTCCAATCTTCCCTTCATCATTTTGGCTTTATTTTCCAACAGATGGCATTACCCAGCTAAACAGATGGGATGTCCAGCTCTAAGTAGAGCTGTTGATAGAGATGAACTTCTTCATATCTTTCCAGCTAACTAAGCTGGTAAGTTTTGCAAGGCATTAATGTTTTCATTGCTATACAAACCCTTCACATCATAAAAATTTCTCAAAACTCTAAACTTCTCAAAGCAAAATTTATCTCAAACTAAAATTGCGGCATGCTGATACAATGAAACATGCTGAGCTAATAAACTCATTTTTGAATAACTAAAGCCTCATGAATTTCTCCTTCAGTTAGGATGAACCCACTTGTGTGAGAGGACTAGCTCAAGGCCAGTTCCCTAATAAGTGCTCAAAGTAGAGCCTAAGGGAGAATTTGGGTTCAGATTTACAGTCTCTGCTGTATCGTGCTAGTATGCACGTTAGCATTCCCAGATGTCGCCCCTTGTTTGGTGCACATAAGCAGCAGATAAATTATACTGCCCAAATTAGAAGATGACAACCTGTGTTTTCCACCGACCTTAGCTGCTAGATGGGTAACGCATCTTCAAAATGCTACTGCAACTCACTTTTGTCATGTTAACACATGTCACCTTTCACTTCTGTTTATACTAATACTCTGAGGTTATGAACAGCAGAGACCAAGGGCTTCAATTTAAGACTCTCTGTCAGATTTGGCTGCTTGGGGAGTATCAAGCCTTACAAGGGTCAGAATGAAATTTCATTCTCAATTGTCTGTTCTTGCTGGTAGTTAAAACAAAACAAGAAAAAAAGGGGAAGGGGAAAAGAATGACACAAGTGACTAGAAAAAAAAACCAAAACCAGACACGCCAAAACTCAGAGCGATTCCAAAGCAAGGTGTCAGAAAACAACTCTGAAGAAAGAGTACTCACTCTGTGCAGATTTTGTTCTGTTTGTAAAACTTGTGTCTTGCTGCAAACAGCCGTGAAATATATTTGGCATTTTCAAGATCGTCCTTTAAACACAAGAAAACATAGGGGGGAAAAAAAAAATATATATATATATCTCTCTAATCATTCATTTTGTTATTCTTACCAAGAAGGAACAAAGAAGAGTTTTAAAAATCCAATTGCAGTAATGCTTGGTAAGGTCCGTCATGTACAGAATCTGGCTGCCAAGAACATGTCTAGTGCCCTCAAGAGCATTCAAGGCATTGAATTACTGAAATACAGTGGCATGCCTTTACATGCTGCCACTTCACTGCTAAGTCACAGTGGGAGGGAAGGAGGGACAACACAAAAAAAGATGGCTCAAGCTTGCTGGTCCAGTTTCTATACTGGCCTTGGTTCAGGGAGATGCAGAGTGATTTTAAATAGCACAGAACAGCACTGAGTTACAGTATGTGCACACATGGTAGCTTATGCCCCGTTCCTACAACTGCTTATGCTGCTATATTTACGCCAGCATGAAAGGTAAGTGTGGCACTGAGGATGTTTCATCCAACAACCAGTTCAGTTTTTTGCAGACTTCCCAGCATAGTATACCTTGGGATGCCTGGAAGAGAATACAAATATTGGTAGCTAAACAAAGTTAATTTCACTCTCTGCATAAAGCAAAATATGAACTTTGAGGAGGGGAGGGCCTGTGGTGAGTAAGCCCCTTTGGGAAAGTGCAATTGTAAAGGTTTATTTTTTAAATAAGCAGCTTTCTTGATGACACTGATTAGATCTTTTTCTTACTGTGTGGAAGAGCACATTCTCTTCTTTGTTGATCAACTCTAGAACAATCGAAGACTTGTTATGTGCTATATTCCCAATGTCATTCCACCTGTAGAGTAAAAAAATGCGGTAGAGGTTGCCAACACATACATTCAAACATTTCACAAACACATTAAGAATCCCTTAGTCAACATTAGTCTCATTTTATGGGAAAGCTTTTCAGTGGCTGTTTGGTGAAGACACATGGTCAGGAAAATAAGAAAAGAATAAGGATAATCATGTTCTTATTAAAGGAGAAACAGCTATTCAGGACTTAACCCAAAGCAGGGGAGTTAAAAGCTCTCTTTAAAACCATGAATTTAAAGACTTACAATAGAAGATACATTGAAAATACATTAATGATAAACATTATACTGAACTGTGGCATTTTTGAACTGATTGATCTTAGCCACATGTAATAAAGATTTTTTAAATTTTTTTTTTTTAATAGTGCCATTCCTCTCCAAATGCTGTTTCCAACTTTCTGCCAGTGCCAATTCTTCCTCAGGTTAAATTGACAACATGGTTATGTAGACTATGCATACCATGTTAATACTCTGGTTTTATGTTTGCAATCTTTTTTTTCCAAGTAATTGTCAGGTTACCCAAGATCAGAGTTATAATCTTCTTACAAATAGCTGACAGACATTTGCGTACATTGCATGCAATCCACGGGGATGGAAAGGACTTGTTTGTTCTGTTTGCAGCATGCATTCCTCTTCATGTCATGGCAGGATGCTTGAAGTGCATATTTCCAAAGAGTAAGGATCCCAGCATCAACTACCACTTCTACATGTAAAGAAACTTCTTGGTTTTGTCACCTGGTACAATTAAAGTGTTCTCTAATTTCTTCTCAAAGTTAAATACGCAAAACAACAGCTATGTGGAAAAGGGAGCCCTAACGTTTTTGAAGATGACCACTAAAAGCCCTTTTAAGGCAAAAAACCCCAACATTCCAGCTTAAGCGTGACACAAGCCTTAGCTACTGACTAAAAATTAGTGCTCCTCATAAAACACAATTTTTTGGCTGCACTAATGTTCGTATTCTAGTGACAGGGACTAGTAAAAATCCACTTCAAGTTACCACTGACAGTTAACAGAAATACCCACCAGAACAGCAGTAAAGAGGAGTGAGTGAAACCCTGGCCTCCCCGGAATCATGGAGATTTCTAGCAACATTTTAATACAGAACAAACTTTTATAAGAAGTAACAAAACCCACAAAAGTACGTTAATGGAAACACTTAAGTGAGTCTTAATAACCAAAATAAACAGCAGAACAAATAAAAAAGTGACACAGACAGATTTTCAAAATTACAGAATGAGAAAGTTCAGCTTCTTTTTTTTTTTAATGGGGCACCTAAATATGGCAACCAGATTTTCAGAAATGTTGAGTGCCTAGGCTGCCAACCGTGAGGTTTAACAGATTTGCATTCAGAAGCATCAAAGCAGCAGACATAAAGGCAAGAAAAGAAAAGGGATCAAAGCCTTGTAAGTAGAACAAGACACATGACAGACAACTACATCTTTCTTGCCGTCAAACCCATTCACAGACATCAGAAATTATTCTTCATCACATCTCTTACAGCCAAGAGGCCAATCCTGAAAACAGCGAGGTGACTACTCCTTAGTTAGAGGATTGGCCCTATTGAAGTCACATAAACCCCACACATGGAGCTCTGAAAAGAAACTCGCTTTAAATACAGAAGACCCTAGCTTTTACCTATAAATCACAGTTTTCCTTCCAATTCTGTTTTTGATGAAGATTCCCATGAAGAAAATACCGAGGTGTATGTCATTTCCATGATTATCCTGCAGAGAAACGATACATATTTAGTTTAACAAAGAAGCTGGCCGATACATGCAAATGCATGCTGAACTACCAAACAGAAGCCCTTCTTCAGAATGAATGAAGGACTAACCCTTAACTAATCTATATTTTGCTGCTTGATCGGACTCTGATTTTCACTATTTCAAAGCAGTTAGCACTTCTACTGGATTCATTCTGTTGATTAGTGAAAACAGATGAAGTCTAAACGAGCCCAAGGTTCTCTTCCACCAAACAACACACACACCACAAACTGGCATTCATTGTATAATACCCCCCATTCCGTATCATTGTGAGCTATCTAGAGCCCATATGACTACCAAAGGCAACAGCCTCTTTCAAATTCACAGCATTTCTACAGTCACCTGTTAAAACACGTCGAGATTTCAGAAAACCACACCTGGAGATGGAATCCTTCGCAAAAGCTGTACCCTTCACGATTCCTCCTTTAAGTACTCCATGTAGAAGTTCACAGCACGTCACTCTAGACAGTACTTTTATCTCCAGACAGATACATCCTCCACTGTTTTTCAATTATTGGATTAAAAATTCATCCGCATGTACCACATAACGTCCACTGTTCTTGCACTGTTTTTCCGAAGTTCTATTGTTTTTGTGCCTACCCATGTCTCCTTGTAGCCTCCTGTTTGAACACCATGTGCTCCTGTTCCATTTTGCAATCAGTTGTTTTCTTAAAAATGCTTTTTCTTTTTTGCTACAAAAGCTTAATGCTGTTGACAAAGAGGTTTTTCTACACTGATCAACAAAACCAAGTCCCCCTCAGCTGCATATATAGTAATTGATTCACACTTTAAAGTGGTAAATAAAAATCATGCTAACACAAAGAGTGCGGTTAAAAAAGAACTGCTAGAAGAAAGGACATGAGAGAAGTCAATGCACTACAGATGAGAAAATTCTAGAAACCATCAGGCGTCCCTGCATTTTAGTAGATCAGATTAGAGCTGCGCTCCTGGCCTTGCTATACTTGATCCCCAGGAGGCAACAATGGAGTATCTGCCTCTGTTTCTAACTACTAAGTGTTAGGCCTTTTGCAAACAAATGATGGATGCCAATTTCATGCCCCAGCCTATGCATAGATTCTCAGTGCCGCATACACCAGCATTCTTCCACATATACTACAAGACAGCAGAGGTCCTACGACTGACAGTCTTCAGTTTAGTCTGATTAGAGGACTACACATTCCTCTGCCTTGTTCCAGAGGCAACTTTAGAAGGCAAAGAGATTGGGAAAACGTTGGGGAAAATGTATGTATTTGTACACACATATGTGTGTGTAGGTATACATACAAGTATCTATACAGAAAGAAAGAGAAACATATTTCTAATAATATTTTCTAATAGGAACAAAAAAGAAATCTTTCTTTTTTCCCTTCAAATGCAATTCTGTTTGTCTACAAGGCCAGCACACTGCTCTGATATAAGGGTTAACATCTTCCTGCAATTTTGCAGAGCGCTCAGTCCACTGTTCACACTTACCTTACTGACATGCAATAATATCTAATAACAATCCCAACACAGAAATCCTTTGCAGCAGTATTAATCTGAATTAATTTGAGAAAACACTGATTTCATTCATTGGCAATAAACGTTCCACAATTTTTGTTGTTGGGTAGGGGTTTGGGTTTTTTGCCATTCAGCTCCTCCCCTGCGGGCCAATTTTGAGATTGGCCAAAAGATCAATTTTGACTTCAGCAGAAAGCTTTTTTTGTTTGGTGTGGGGTTTTGTTTGGTTGGTTTGTTTTTAAATTCCAAGTCAACTTTAACTAGCAGAAAAACTGCTAGCGGCTTACAGTGGCTGAGTTGCTTAGCAAAGCGAAATAGGTCATGTTGGTAATGGCAGGTTTCAGTTTCTCAGCACAACTTTATCATGGTGGCATGTGCTCCATAAGGCCACGCAGACCATTCATGGCAGAAAGGGGCTTCCAGCGAAGGGAAAGGGACTACAAATGCAAAATAAACCTTGAAACCTCCTCTCAACTTTAAATGTCTGGAGGACCTGTGTGCACATGTAAGAAAACAAGGAAAGGTAAAGTTAATGCTTGGTAAATAGCAACTTAGAAAGATATGAAAAAGTCTTATCTTCCTATCCTGTTAAAGGAGACCAGAGTTGAGGTTCATTTGCCCCAGCCGCTCTGCCTCAGACGGCACTCAAAGAAAAGCAAGGAGCATCTCTGCTTCCCAAGTGAGCAGGCCCTAAACACATAGCAACCTCTTCTATGAAAAGGATTTTGGTGGAAGAGCAGTAACACTACAGGCCTAAGATACTCTCATGCTGCAACGTCCATTCAAACTACCAGCAGTCATTTCACCCTCCATAACAGTGAAACAAATCCCAACTCTTTTGGACAAACACAATTTGCATGCGTTCCAAAGGTCACTGCAAACTCCTGCACTGTTTGACTCAGAGGTTCTTTTATAATATACACTAGCATACCTTCACAGGGAAAGTTTCCTGTCCAAACCCATCAAGGCGTTCCACTTCATTGATGTACATTAGCTCAGCTTCTGCTGCTGTAATGCCGCTGCAATTAGAGTAACAAAAGGTAACAAATGATTCAATATTATACGCACACAAAAAATACTGGTGAAAAAATGAGATATTCACAAAGTGCTTTAGAAGACACTTTGGAGATGCTGCCTAGAAATGCACAAGACAAAAATAACTTTCAGTATGAGGATCATAATCAACAAGGGAAGGAATTTTACTGAATGTTGCTAAGGTAAGGTACAAAGCACAGTTCAAATTACAGGAGGAAGAAACTGAACTGATCACATTACTCAGTTTCTTCTGCACACATCAAATATTTTCCAGGCTTTATTACAATATCAGGACATTCCATTTGGTAGCGTCTAGTTCTGGATGGCCATAAGGGACCTAATTTGCATAAATAATACACAAATCCACTGAAGTTGCTTGAAATGTCTTGGAAGACCTACATTTTCACGTTGGCTATTCAAAAACACAGGCACTAAATCGAATGTTGACCAGGTTCTCTTTCATAATAGAGAACAAATCACCTGAAAACTTTTACACACATGTCTACACACGCTGCTGTCACAGCTCAGGAATTTCAGTTCTCAAAAGCAGGTCAGAATAGATTGCAGGTTGCTCCAAAAGAAGGACACTATTAATGTTTCTCCTCTTTGCTCCTCCTTACCACAGCTTACAAATAGAAATATAGGAACCAGACAAATACTTGGGAGAAAGAGGCAGAAAAAGGTGGAATGTGATCTACCTGCTGAAGAGAGGATAAGTATTTGCTCTCTGTGTTGCAGAAATAGCACTAAAGAGCACAGCAGGGGAGGGAAATCTTTCCCTTTCAAGTCTGAGTTAACCAAGATTGCACAGGCAGCCCATGGCAGCTTCATGGCCAGCTTGGAAGCTGGTTGCACCAAAGGCCCAAGGTTGCGTTCAAACTCAGACTGAGAATGGCATTCGACTCAGAGATTCGTATTTGCCCCTTTACAACCATTTTCTGTCATATAATGGGAGTACTGCACCCTTCACATAAAATTCCTCTTGCCTGTCATGTAGTAAAGCTTTAAATGCACATTCATAATATAACACAAAAGATTATTTCCAATAACATATAGACACCACCATTTTTCTAAGAACAATGCACTAAAGGTTTGAGTACTTCCACCACCAAAACATCCAGATGACACGAAAGAAGCCTGCTTACGAAGAGGGTATTTGTACTGAAGCACTAATACATACACTCCTAGCTTATTAACTAGTAACAGTATCTTTTCCACAACTAGACTTAAAACACAGCTCCTGTTATTTCTCATTTCCATTACATTGAGAGCATAGGTATCCCCCTCCCTCTTGAATGAGAGAAAACCCTCGGACAGATCCTCGGACCACCTCCGATCAAGTCACAGGGTCTTTCACCATGAGGATTTAAGTCAAACCAAGAAGAGAAAGGAGTCTACCGCATAGTGTAAATAGCGTTACACGTGCTCATTAAACCTTATGGTGCAAATGCTCATTTATTTGGGATTAAGTTCCTCAGCCATTTTGTGTTCACAAGAGGCAGTTAATCTTTTGCAACAGACTAATTAAAAATCCAGCGAGACGTAGCATAATAGTAACATGAAGATAGGCTAGTTTACCCCTGCCAGAAAAGCATGGGGATGATGGAAAGTCCTAGGAAGATGATGACAATAAAAAACCGTAATCCAAACCTTAACGTGTCAAGCTCACCTGTGAGTTCGATGCTCCTGAGCAACTTTTTGAGTCAGCTCCTCCAAGACAGCTTCATCCTGGGTCCAATCCTGTAAAAAGATGAAGAAGCATCAAAAACTAGTTATCCAGAGAGAGATGACAAGATGCAAGACAGGAGTTACACTAGCAGATGTTTCAGGATTGCTTCCTGTTCACATTCTTCCAAGTAGTTACAGAGAATCTATCACCGACTGCGCTGAAAATTCAGAGCATGGGATGCTGAAAATCTGCAAGGAGAACACAAGAGTCTAGGGTTTTTATATATA
>VYZM01022822.1:605159-639710 GCA_013398915.1 Dromas ardeola
TACAAATTAACATATACCTTTTAAAACAGCCCAAAATAATGAATAAACCATGGAAAACCCAGTCATGGTTATTTTCTGTCCTGAAGCCTACAGGTACTCCCTTCGCCATGTTAAAAGGGATTGAAAGTTTTGGTACCTCTTCAAATATGTAATAAAATGTACTTTATGCTGCAACACATTTCTAAGCAGAATTTTTTATCTTCTGCAAATTTAATAACGTGTGGTAGAAACAATTCTGAAATAATTGGGAACAAGTTAATAAAGGAAGTCTGCTCATAAATTCAAGGCAAAAAAAAAAAAAAGGAAGCTAAAAAACTTTCTTGCAAAACCTCAAAGTTCTTATTTTTATTTAAAAAAGCCTTAAGGCTGCATGTAATGTACTTAAATACACTGCCTGTTTCTTGCTCAATGGGGCCCTCCCTCTGATATTTGCTTCTGCCACAAAAAAATGTGAAAGTGGTAGCATGCTAATGAAAAATGGCATGGTACATGCCTATGCACAGCTACGCACCTGTGGGGTGTACCGTGTACATAACTTTGTTCTTTTCCCTGCTGAAGAAATGCCATTTGACACACATTGTAGCCTCCACAAGATCAAACAGTACAAATGTAGCTGCCCCTCCCTCATCCACCAGCTCACTTCACTAATGAATTTATAGCAATGTTCTCGTTGGAGGCTGTTTCTACGCCCAAGATTCACTCAAGTCCTCCCACTTGCTTCAGGACTAGTTTATATCTGCAGCACTAGGCAACTGTCACTGAACTTGCAGTGAAATATTTACTACTACGTTATCCACTCCTCCCCAGAAAACCAAAGACAAGTAAAGAAATGTCTAGAGTTGATGTAAGAGTAGACTTCTGAAGACTGCAGGAAGCAGACTTTGCTGATTTTGTTAAATTTAGCAATAGTAGCATGGCTGAAAGGCAAGATACCACAAAGCGAGCATGTGCGAAACAGAAGACCACACCACCATGTAGGCAGCTGACTCAAAAATAGAGGTTCTAGGAGATGGGCCCAAAGAGTAAACTGATGAACCACATAGAAATTAACCACCTGAAAGCTCATCTAGAGGCCTAAACCATCCTCTATTTTTTTTTTTAATTGAAAAACAGTATCAGTTATTTTTCAGAAGTTCAGTAATTTACAAAGTGACAGCTTGACAACACTTATCTGTGTCTATATTTGCATCCATCTTCTTACCCACTTAGGCTATCGTACACGACTTCATAATCCATCAACTATACACAAGATCATCAAGGCGGCCTACCAAAGAAATCCTACTCCACCAGTCAGGCTAACAGAAGTTTCTTAGTGAAAGGTCAATACTGAAACCACATTCTAGCTATACAAGGAATATTCAGATCTCTATACACTAATTCCCCTTCTTCCTGATGACTCTCTTTTTCAGGTGGTATTGAACTCAGTCTACCAGCTCAAAATTGCACTTTCACGACGCTGTGCAGCTGTCACCTTTTTGGACTTCAGAATGGACTATCTGCTGCAGTTCCTGTACAAAGACTGCCAGTAGATGGGATGAAATGCTTCTGGAAGTGCCTTTCTGAAGCCTTCAAATTACAGTGAGATGAATCATTCTCTCTCTACCACGCCACTAATTGCAGAGGGAAACCAGATGCCTTAACTTCTAGGCAGCTACACTCAGGGCATGGGAATCCCACCCCACTTCCAAATTTTTTTCCAGTTAGAAAGAATTCCAAGATCTTTTACACTTTATGAAGCTTACACTCAAGACTTGTGCTGATAGATTTGTTCATCTAAAATAAAGCCAGCCTTAACCTCAGTAGGCTTTTTTTTTTTAATCTGCTCTCCCAGAGAGGCTCAATGTCATGGATTGCAAGTGCTTGGCACTGTCACCAGAGTTTCGAACATCATTAGTGACCTAAAACACTTCCCTCACCATTCAAATTATTTGCTGGTTTCAATTTGTTTTAAAACAAATTTACAGGACAGTCCCTGGAGAACATTTTAAGAAGACCTGATTCATGCTTCACTTCAGTCTAGTAGTCAGTTGATGTAAATTCACATTCTCTTGAGGAAAGGCTGCATGATTTTTCCTGTGACACAACATTTACTACATCAGCAGCCTTCATATCCCCTTCTTATGCCATGTTACTAATACTGCAGTACTCCTAATATACACCACCTAAATAGCTGCAAATTCTTTTTTGATTCAAAGTAGTACATTTCTTTTGTTGACATCTATTCCTAGTGGAGGCTTAACAGGAACTGAAAAAGGGCTAAATTTCCATAGCATATATTCATTCTGATACAATCAAGTAAACTGCAGGTTTTGGGGAGCAAAGTTTATTTCCACTTTTAATAGTTCAGCACTGGTGCTTTTACTCTGTTATCAACAAAGCCATCTCTGAGGCACGGAGAAATTATTCATAAAAGACCACAAAAGAAGGGGATAAGGAACTCACCATAGGGAACAAGACATATTCTCTGAGGAAGTCATGAGATTCAAACTGATTATAGTCTCCAAAATCCGCTGGAAAAAACAACACAATTACTCATTTTAGCACTTTCCACACATGTTAAGACCTCACTCAACCTTTGCACAGATGCTTAATTTCAAGTGGGCGAGTTCTCTCTGAAGCCACAACCCAGCACAAAGATTTCTGCTTGTACTTCAGCTTTTAATATGGAGGTCTGAAAATAATAGTGTTACTACCAGAGATCAAATAATAGCCAACAAGTAATTTCTTTCTTTTGATCCCTAACATTATGACCATTTGCAATGCTTAACCATCACAAGTGCAAGAGTTTCTTTTTCGTAGCCTTCATGAACTAATACCACCATCTAACAGGGCTGGGATTGCTCAGCCTCTTTAAAAATGGTACACACTTTTGCTTCTCCAACATTTCCAACCTTAATCTACCTCTGCTACAATTCTACACAATTGTACAAAAGATGTTTAATTTTACAGCCTAGGAGGTTAAAATCCACTAGTCAATTCTATTAAAAATTGTCAACGACCAAGATGGTTTGTGGGGGGAGAGGGCAGGGAGGTCTTACCCTTCTGCAGCCAATATAACACTACAGGCACTGTGTCAGTTTAACTGGCTGGCCCACACCTTTCTTCTTGTTTTTCTACTTCTACATGTCTTTAAGAGGTACTCATCTCCATGCTCACATTCACTCATATGCTGGGCTGAGGATTCTTGTCTAAATGTCCTTGAAACTGTGGAGTTTCAAAAATGCTTCCTAAAGGCTAAGCTACATTAAAAAAAACCCAACAAAACAAAGCCTATATTTATCTATCTGTTAAATACACAACAGCTTATATCAAAAGAATATCTTGCCAGGAGGTTTTTATTTTATATTAATTGAACTGGATCAAACGCCATCTACAAAATCCTCATATTATAGAAGTTGGAAATTCCCACCATAAATCATACTAGCTAAACATTCTTTCAAAGCTTCTAGACAATTTCACGTATTGCAGGATGCCAAAAATGCAGTTTCATTTTGTTTTCACCTCAGAGTTATGTTTTAACATAAACAGAAAGAAATCAAAATGGACATGAAACAGAGTCTGTAAGCTTAAAAGAAGTAAGTATTTCAAATGTCTTCAGTTGCATCACATGCAGAGGACAAAGGGAGTAATACAAGGTCAGGAATAAAGCGAACAAGATTAGGTGCAGCATTCTGATGCAATGATCTTTGAAATATAATGGATTATGTAGAAAACTCAAAATAAAAGTGATTACTTCAAACCGATGACAAAGACTGAATCACTCTCAAAGTTACCAAAAAGCTCCAAAAACATAGGACCAAAGAAATATATTCAGTATCTATTGGAGCCCAAACTCACATACTGGAAAAATTTCATTTACTTAAATTGCATGATTCAGTGTGGAATCTTATACACATAGCTTCCTTTATTGATAAAAGTTTTCAAGATTTGACAGGAAACATTTTTTCCTCAATTTTTAACCAAGAAATAAGATACTAAACCAGAATTTCTACTGCCCTAAGGAAAATCATATTAGTATTGATCTCCATTGAACTTTTAATTTTCAAGAATCAGATCTTCATGTTTGCTATTTATATATATACTTCCCCCTTCCCTCTCATCAGAGGACAGAGATGATTGCTGACATTTTACCCTAGGTTCTCACAGCCAGTCGCGGATGGACTGAAAGATACTTTCTGCAAATACGTGATCTCACTTTTATTGATGTCTTTAGGAGGCTCAGAATAAAAATCACGTCGTAAGAAGTAATTTATTAATAATTTATAAGTCACATAACAATTATGGTCATGTGTTCTTTCATACTTCAGATAACACTATACAGCAAAATGAGTTTTTAATTAAAGGCAAAATTAAAGCTGCTGCTATGCTCTTTGATGTAATTGCATTTCAAACCAGAGAACATGAAGCAAATTCATTCTGCAAAGTACTCCGTGGTTGGGGTTAGAAGAACTGGAGTTTTGTTCAGATTCACTAACATGGATTTTAGAAATAGCAAAGTTGAACACTGTGATGTGGTCCATCATTCCCTCCCTGAGGGTGTGAGTGTTTCATCTGCAGCAGTCCACCTATGCACTTTTAAATCAACAGAAAACCCAGCTGTTGTGAGTAGGAGTCATACAAGGCCTTAGTTAGTGCCCAATCAACGTACAGAACAAACAAAAAAACCTAACATTGAAAAAGGGCTATCAGGTCACGTCACCTTACCTTGCACTGCCAAACCAGCTAGTCGAATTCCCTGCTCCAATGAAGGAAGCAATCGGCCATCAAGAACATCTTTTTTCACTTGTAGGTAATACTGATATCTACAAACAAAAAAAAGAGCACAAAAAAAGAACATCTATATGTTTGTACATTTTGTACAGAACAAAAGACTGCTGAAAGCAAGAAAAGCTCACCACGAAGAGGTCAAGCTGTTAAACATCAGTCTGTGCCTGGCTTCAAGAGTTCTACGTTACCAAAAGAAACCAATATGATCCCTACCTGTGCAGTGCTTCCAGGTGGATGAAAAGGAAAATAAAAAGTTCTAATTTGTGTTCCCTAGACCACACAGAAGAGGCACATCTGCTGGGATTACCTCCTCCATAAATCTTGTAGAGGTTACTGAAGACCATGCAATCACCAATACAAAAAGAATCACCAATACAAAAAGAGACTGTTCCATACTACTTCTATTGCTTTTGCTCCAATGTCCCCATTTTGATAGAAGAAACAGAATATTAGCAATATACTTTGGCCTACTGACATAACTTTAACTATGGCCCATATAGAAGCTTTTCAAATTGGCATCTCTTCTCTGTAAGGATGACTTAGACACACAAATCAAGCAAAACCAGCTTCTAATATAATGCACTTGATGACCTGCAGTAGCTGATCACGAGAAAAACTATTTTAGTTTCAACCACAGTGACAGAACTCACACATTTCACCTTATATTTGCAATAGAGTAGATATGGATAAACAAGCTTTCCACAAAAAAGCTTAACGAGTTACTGTCCCCATCTGTGCATCCCTCCCGATCCACTGAACTGGACCAGACCCACAGCAGAACTGGCCAAAGCAGCAGGGATATGTACCAGTCCCTCCGGCACATCAGGTTAAAGTCCAGCAGAGACAGCTTCATTAACAGGCCACAGCTTTTTATTGCGCAGGCACCAATGCGTGTTCCCTTGAGCTACCTGTGTGGCACGGGCAGTAAAACCAGGCGAGGGCAAGACAGGCAGCTGAAGAAATTATAGCCACAATTGCAAGGACACCATGTCGGCCATTGATGTGTCGATAATCAAATACAGTTGAGTTACGGCGATATAATGATCTCACGTCCATCAGCTTAAACTTTTGGTGCAGACATACGTAACCTGTTCCAATCGAGTTGAAACACAATTCCTTCTCAGTCAACGTGAGACAACTTATCAGGTCTGAGTCCAGCGTAGCCACAGTTCACGTGTGCACTCACAGCCCCACGCACCCAGCCCTGCTGGCAGTAACTGATGCGCCGGGGTGACCCAAGCTAGGAAACCCCAAAAACACAAAAGAGGGGTCTCGCTGCAGCTGAACCAGGTTAGGAGGTCACTGCTCTCTCTCTTGCTCATCCCCCCAACACAAAGGGCATCCCCTCAAAATGGCATGGATTTAAAAAAATAATTGCTTGAGATAAATTTCGTCAGAAAGAAATGGTACACAAGCGTGCTAGCCAGTCTCGGAGACTGCAACCTCTGCAAGGCAGACAGCAAAGAGCTCTCAGAAAGGCTGGGGGCAGTAAACTCCTAACTGGACTCGGCTGCAGCCAGCACACCACATCTGACCTGACCTCTGAACCTTTGGGAACAGCAAAGAAACTGCTCTGGTCTTGTTTTAAGGATTTCAGACGTGTGTGTATGTGTAAGTCACCTTCCCAGTACCAATGCAATTAACCTTTCCTTCTTGGAAAGGGGAACCACTGTAACCAATGTTACAGGGATTGCACTGCCTTAACTATACTTGAAAATATTACCATTTAATTCTGCATGTAGGCATTAGAAAATACCTACATGCTTCAAAGCCAGCATAACCCAAGCCATGCTTTGAGGGCTATTAATCAAATGCAGCATTTTACATTTTTCTTCAGTTAACTCTTCTGTCAGCGATGTGAGATGCAGTAACTTGCCACTAGACAGCACCAATGCTCTGACCAGCCCCGTACTCTCAAGGTAGCAGGGTGCTCAGAGGCTACAAGCGCGGCAGGGCAGAGAAATCCTCTCTGGGAAGGCCTCTGCGCACATTCTTCACGTCTGAAAAGCGCCCTTCGGAGTTCACAATTTCTACGTGTGCTTAAAAAGTAATGGTTACTGGTTTTAGGCGGCTTCTTCCCCTCTCCCCTACAAAAGGCAGAAGAACGTTTTTAAACAGGAAAAATATAATCTCATCTAAAATGCTTAGCTTTGGCTTTGACACAGCCTAATGAAGATTAAAACTTCAGGGGATTTTGAAATTTGATTGAGAGAGGCAGTGTAAAGAGCATACAGCTCCTCAGCTCGAGCCCGGTGCTTCAGCCCCAGGTTTCACTCTTGCGCGGTCCAAGAGACAAATCAGCTTGTTTCCACTTCTTTGCAATGACTAAGTCCCAATTCTGAAAATATGCACGCTTTCATATAAGCTTGACATAAGCTGCTTTATCAAGTATGCAGGTGAGCAAGTGTTTGCTGAATCTGATCTTCGAGACTTGTAATCCTGAAAGCAGGCTATTTATGTCAATGCTACATATGTATGCACGAGTCACATTCTCCTCTAACAGAAGAAAAGTAAAATCCACATCTGCCATAAAGTTAGAGCTACTGTTAAAACAAAGTCAAGAGATGACACGAAAGCCAAAATAATGTAAAATCTTATAGTGACGCCCTAGCGCTATAGAAGCCAAGAATGTCATCAGCTTTAGGGAGCCATGATTTCAACCACAATGCCCACAAAACTATAGATAAACCATAGAAAAGGTTATTTAGGTAAGCATCATCAAAAATAGGATGTCAATGCAGTTACTGTACTATCAAATACTATGACCAAGACTTCCATAAGAAACAGTGATGTGGGGTTTTAGTTGCAATTTTAGTTGCCAGTACTTCCGAAAAATTGTTTTAAGACAGCAGTCAGCACTAATTTTATGAGAAAGATGCTCACTTACAGGTGTTTCACCCTGATTGTTAGAAACAGGTCACGTTTAAAAATCTTAATAGGAATATTCTACAATATTATGGTACAGCATTGCATTTACTAACACTAGCAGCATAAAAGTTTAGGATTTATTATATATTGTAGATTGACACGCAGTAAGAGTTTGAAAGATGTATCTAATTAGATCTCTGATATTAACTAGAGTATCCATCAGGAAACACCTCATGGAGAAAGTTGTCACCTTACACAGGCAAAGGCACTGAAAAGCAATCACCTGCTATGGCCCTGACCCTTTTTTCAGTGGAAATGCCAAGATAAACTGGAGACGATCTATGGTCTGTACCAGCTTCATCTTCAACCCCTGGACTGACAGTAAGAAGAGTCACCCATCTAAGGTGTCCCCTGGCATCTCCTTTCACTGTGGCCACATAAGGCACAAACTGGGACATCTCTTTTCCCAAGGCACGAACTGGAGTGGCTAATTCCACTGTCAAGGAAGAGGAGGAGCATACCCTGGAGGAAGCTCTGCTAGAAGATTATAATAGCTCTACCAGCCACAGATTCATGGCTCAGCTGTGGCTGCAAAACTGTGGTCAGGCTCTCTGCCCAGCCAACAGAGAGGAGAAACTGGCCCATATTCTGTCACGGATTTGAGGCTCCTCCATCTGAAATTATGTTAAATGCTGTTATTATGTCACTACGCTAGCCGAGACTGCTCTTTGTTCGCTTGGATTGCAAAAGCAGATTTATAATTTGAGGGAAATCAACTATTTTAAAAATGATTCAGCTATAGATTCACCGAGGAAAGCTGTTCCAGAACAGCAGATAAAAATATGCATTTTATAAGCCTCCTATTAGTTGGTTTAGTTGGGAAAGCAAATGGAAACTGAACAAAAAGAGAAGTTTGCAATCTGCACCCCAAAATAATAAAAGGCAAGAAATTCAAAATTAAGACTTACAAAGCTTTAATCACAGAGCCGTTCTGGCATACTAGGGAAGAGCAGGGCAGAAGAAATACCCACAGCCAAGTGGGCTGAGAGTTGAAATCTTGCACCTTCATTGCTCATTTTGGGTTAAACATTTTTCGCAGAGCCGTTGTGTATTCAATACAATAAAGGCTACTACAGTTTGCCAGCCTGTAGCTAATTCCAGGGGGAATGGGAGTGGACAACAAGTCTGAACAAAGCCGTAATTATAAGCGTATCATTTCCCACAACTCTATTTAGCCAACACAGAAAACATTAAAAGTATATTTGCATCTATTGCATCAAAAAGCACACTTTTTTATAAAGTAAATAAGCTGCAACTGGACAACATCTGAACTCCAGAATCAACATCTGCATTTTAGCAATCCATACTACATCAGAGGAAAAAAAACCCCAAATAGTATTAGTAAGCAGGAGATACGGGTACTGGTTTAAAATTTAGTTGCAACACCCAGATTCAGACTTGGGTACAGCTGTGTAAATGTAGAGAAACTCCATTTGCCCATACAATTCTGCACAGACCTCCCAAGATCAGGATTCATGTTTGTTCTCCTGTCACTTCAAAAAAAAAAAAAAAAAAAAAAAAAAGTGGGGGTTTTTCNAGAACGTGGGTGTTTGTACAGTGTCACTGAATTCATTGTACCCTTCCATCACCACTGCTTATCTGATGTATAACCTCTGTTGCTGTTTTATATGTGCAGAAAATAACTCAGTGTTACTGATTTCCATTCTCTTCAATAACCAATGTTTCAGATACCATAAGCCATGCAGAACCCGGCCTGATCAATATTGGAAGTGAGATCTTTGTGGACAAATTAAAGGATTGTTTAGAAAAGTAAGAATATGGGTTAGTTTTGCAGAGAAATTGCACTGGTGCACCGCACCGTCACAATTTTCCTACTAGTGACTTCCAAAGAACCACAAGGCAAATACTTCATTAATAATTACTCAGTATTATCATACCCAGTAGCCTCAATAATCAAGCAGCATCTAACTCTGCGAGGAAAGGTACAAGAAAGGAACAAAAAAACGCCTATTGCCCCAGGTATTTACAATCTAAATATATATTTCATACACATACATACATCTATACGTTTATACAAAAAGATGACAGGATCAAGATAAGAAGGATTAATACTGTTTGAAAATGTTATTTTACCCTGGTTTTACTTTTGTTCTCTGTACATCAGGGACAGGAAGGGTTTGGAATATACACATTATCTCTAGTGCAGCAGGAAACACTTTTAAAAAACTTTTTATCAGTCAGTGTGTTTTTCTGGAAATTTCAAGCCAGTATGAATAAATACATTACACTCAAGGTAAATATTTATTGGTATTGAAACTGTATCTGAAAATACACAAAGCACTACAAAACATGTATTAGCTACCCAAGAGGTACAATTCCTTTAAAATTGTTTCTAATGATGCAATTACAGGCATGACTAACTTTTTTATAACTCATTAGGTACCTCTTTGGCATCAAGCCTATCTATTGGATAATTGCATAGCTATGTAGTTTAACTTCTCTGGAGGAAAAGAGAACTGCTTTACCATTTCATATCTCCAAAATAAGAAGTTTTTAAGACTCAAAGGAGAAACAGACTGGCCCACAAGTGGTTTAGCTCAAGACCTTCAGCTCTTTTCCAACTTCAAAAAAAAAAAAAAAATTGCAATTAGACTACAATATGATCTTCTAAAATTAGGAACACAATAAAAGTCTCATTGAATCACAACAACAGTCAGACTCAGTTCATTTGGGTTTACCTTAGTATGGTAATATACTTCCGAGCAGGGATGCTGCAATGTACACTTACGCAATCATCTGCCCACAGGGGAAGCAGTTTCTCCAGAACAGAGGCCTTTTATCATTTACTAAAATTATTTTAAGCATTAGCTTTGCTATTGATGTGTCTATTGTTCATCTCACACTGTAAAATCTGCCATGATCTTGGCCTTGGTACTATTCAGCAACAGGATTCCACAGATACCTGTATGCTACGTTTTAAAGAGAAACCCATTTTTTATTTTAAACACAAAGTCTTTCATATTTTCTCAGCCTTTGAGTTAGATGAGCCAATGACTCAGCTATTCAATGGGCAATCAAAGGAACTAATTGATAATCACCAAAAGGTTATTTTTATTTGTTACATATTTGAGACAATGATAATAGTACTTAACTCTTACTAGTTGCTTTTCTGAGAAAAACATTGGCCTAATTTTATAAATAAGAGCTTCTGAAGCACATGGCTGGTGAAGTTACTCGAGTAAACTTGGGCAGGAAAGCAAGGCAGATTTGGAAGATCTAGGTTTTGTTCCCAAGTCTCTATCCAGAGTACTATTTACTGGATGCTGCTTATTTCATGTGGGTCACTCAATATACTGCAAGAAAACTGACTGCAAACTTGGACTGGATTTTATATGGCAAGAAAGGAAGGCAGGCAGGCAGACAAGACTGGTCTTTTCAGATACAATGTTAAGTATATTGGCAAAGATGGTGTTATGATTTCTGGGCCTGAGCATGCTGAAACACATTTTAGATGCAAGGATTCAATCATCACATCTTAATCTAAAGGCACTTTAAAAAAAAAAAAAAAAGAGGTACATACATTGATGATGTCATTGTCAGTAACGCAGTGCTAAGGCCGTCTCTTCGCCGTTGTAAAAAACTTAGATGGTGTTGATAAACAGAACATCTCCAGCCTGCTGCTCTGGAATTTCATCAACTTCTCTCGCAGGGAAAGTCTGACGTTTGGCAGTACTAGACAATAGCCATTTATCTGGGATTTGTGGTAGAATATAAAAAGCAATGGCTGTGCTTCCACTACTAAAGGGTAATATTTTTAGAAGGGTGTTATTGAGAACAAGTCTACCACGCCCTGTCACAGACCTTCAGAAAGATCAGCAGACTTGCCAGGAAAAAAAAAGAGCGAAGGAGACGAAAAGAACCTTTATCACACATGCAGGAGGAAATTCCTTCAGAAGCTCAAACTGTCAATGCCAACAGTAAAAACACAGTCATAACAGTTTCTTGGGTTGGAATTCCTTGATCATAACAACCTTATACGGTAGGTCAAGGTTAGCTTCAGGTAACTGAGAAATTTGGTTGTTCAAATGCAGCATCCAACTGTCTACATCCTGGTTTCCTCCAGCAGCTGGATGGAAAACATGACTGAAACTAAAAGTAAAATAAATTAAATACACGGAAAGATTTGTGTCATTCCTTTTCCCCTTCCTAATGAGACGGAACAATGCTGGGTTAGCATCATTTTCACACGTAGGAATGAAAAAGGAGGACAGATCAAAAGACAGTTCATATCACCTACTTCCACATTTCTCAATCTCTCTCTTTAAAAACAACAGTTTACAGCCGGAGGGGAGAAAAGGAGATTTGGCTAAAACAGGCTCATTTCACAATGGTGGTCACTTTCCATTTGTTTTGATATGTAACTTGTGAGCATAAGGACAAACAATACACAGTCTCAATGGCTGGCTTGCCCTATGAGCTGCGATGAGGCACATAATGAAAGGTAAGCTACCACATCCCACCAGTGAAGTTCCTACCAAAGGACAATGTCTTCCAAAGCTTAAGGTCCAGCTCCTGGCTAAGGATACTAGAACATGAAAACCTTTGCACGCCTAAAGCCAGGCTGATCAGAATTTTGCACTGCTTAGTTGTTGTTTACCACCTCTATTTCATCAGTTCACTACTGAAAGGTTGTTCATTTGCACACATTCCCCAAAAGACGGTCTATTAAAATTTCAGATCTCCATCTCCACCAATTCTTTACACAGCTGGCAGAAGATTTCAAATCTAAATGCGAAGTATGAGCATTTTTGGAGCAATAAGCTTTTTTTCTGTTGTGAATCAGACAATGCGGTCAAATTTCTGCAGCAAAATTGAGCATTCAAAAAGAAAAGAATATACGTATTGCAAACGGACATGGGACTGTTTAGG
This sequence comes from Dromas ardeola, assembly GCA_013398915.1. Lineage (NCBI taxonomy): Eukaryota > Metazoa > Chordata > Aves > Charadriiformes > Dromadidae > Dromas > Dromas ardeola. The sequence continues at coordinate 617,745 of VYZM01022822.1, forward strand.
AAGGTAACACACAGTTTATAACCTCTCACATATAAGCAGCAGCTTCCAGTATAGCATCGTATCAAAGTCTTGTGGCTCTATGATGTCCAGAGTTAAACAGATGTCTAGTGAAACCCATAGCAGTTAGACACGAGATAACAGCATTCTTGTTCGCAGCAAAAGACTGAGCTTGGACTGAAAAGAAGTGCTCCATGAGTGTTTTTCTTTTCCTGCCATTTCTGATGGACCACAAGCAGGGACACGCACCCAGGCCTTGTTGTGGCCCGCAGTCGTGACACAAGCCTTCCAAAAAACACAGTCCTTCCGCGAGAGGCTTAGCCAGCAGATGCAGCTTTACAGTATCCACCAATTTCTCCATGTTTAAAAAGGAACCCCCCAACCGCAACAGGTCCATCCTCTGTACTTGTACTTTTTTTTAAGACTGTATTATACTTTTTGGATACTTCAAGTTCAAATAAACCCACAAACACAAAGTTAAACCTTAAATAAAAAGGCCAGTAATGGCATGCTTTAGCAAGAAAGGAAGGCATGCCACAACCTGATCCTGATTTTCTGCCCTTGAACTCTTGAATTAATTATAACAAATTACAGGGAGCCCTACAACAATTTATAAGCACAATATACTCCCTTACAACCACCTATAATTTTATCAGAGTTAATCCAAATACCTAAAGAATTATACAGCACAATACTCCAACATGCCTTTTAGAGTAAAAAAATGGGGGAAACTGTATTCTCTTGTCTTCCAAGCCCTCTCACTCAGCAAGGGCTACGTTGGGTCTCAGCAAGCTGGAGTCCAGCAAAGCCAGGCCTGGTGACACCACAGCATTTATCCTTATAAAAGCTGGAATGGGATTGAAAAAGTAAAGCAAAACAATCAAAATAATATAACACTCAGAAATCTGTATTTTAGCATTTTCAGCTGAAAACCAACATTCAATGTGAGCAGAAATATTACACGGAAACACTAGAATAAAACATTTGGGACTGAAGAGTTTCTTAGCCACATGTCTTAGAAAAAAGCCACATATCCACCTGGTTCAGGTTTAAGCACATGTTTAAAGTGTTATTGTTCAATATGGCAGTCCTATTGACTTCAGACTACCCACAGTTAAGCCTAAATACATGCTCAACTATGAGCTCATGTCTCCTGAACTGAGCAAAACACTTGAATTTGGCTACAGAGATCCAAAGATTACAATACAAGAGACTTTATTTTTTCTTATTACCTTTACTTTCTTTATTGATGATTAAAAAAAAAAAAGTAGAACAGAACTGAGTCAGGTAGGTGACCTGCAGCAAGGCCACACACTGCTTTTCATACATAGATCTTAAATGCTGTAGAGGAAGATGAATATTCTCATGCTCCCACCAAGAGAAAAAAACAAACAAAACAAAACCAAACCCCAAATCAACCAAAACCTGGAACTAAACCCCGATCACCTCTTCCTCAGTAGGGTCCACAGGTCAAATGGATATCAAAGCCTATGAGAAAAATCTCTCTTGCTAAACTTCCTTCAACTTTTTTTACGCAGTCTGCAAGAAAAAAAAATATCAGTACTCAACAGGGTTTTTTTTCTGAGTGCAAACCCGCAAGGTCTCACACAACTGCTGCCTCCACCTTCATTTTTCCTATTAATGTTGTCTCTCCCATCCCCATACAGGGCCCCAGCGCTTTTTCTTCTCAGCCTGGGCTGTGTGTGCCAGAGGCAGCTATTTCTCTGGTGTGGGGCTTTTGCAGGCACAGCCACCATCTGGCTGGACAGCAAAATCGGAGGGACAACACTGCATAGTACCACTCTCTACCACTTTGTAGGGCGGTTCTACTAGCCATCACCTCCTTTGCTACATGACACAAAATACGGGCTCCAACTATGAATAGGAACTCCAACCGCATATAGGCTCCACCTACTTATAGGTGCTCAATAATATGGCATGGCATGCAGCCTTCATGTCATTTCCCACTTTATTAGTCACATCCTCGAAACATCAGGCCCCACGCACAGAGAGCGACTCATGCCCCCACATCCTTAGATGGCATAAAAATAATGGCAGCTGTGAAGCTCCATCCTCACAAAGATGCAAAAATGAAAAGATGAACCACGGCTATGCATGCTGAAGACTACTAAACCTCATGGGGAAAAGGAGCACAAAAAATAGCCTGTTGGTATTTCCTGATTTGGAAGCAGTAAAGATTTCAGCAAAAATGAGATTAGACCCCAAAAAGTTAATAATAGCTTAGATTTACTCCCTCTACTCATATGTGTTGACTCAGTTCAAAATATGCTGTTCCCTGCCCTGAAAAGAAAGTGCAGCTAACCTTCAAGCTGTCTCCACTGTGGGAAAAGGTGGTTTAAGTTACATATGGAAGCAATATGAGTCAACAGTTTGAAAATTCTCCTGGTAGCCAGCCAGGTTAATGGCCAAGCAGGTTAGAATATCATGCTAAAAAAATGTGGTGAGTTAACTAGAACATATGTATACTCTAGCTCGTACTCTGCAACACTGAAAATAAATAGATAACTCTTTTTAAAAAATAGGCTAAACACAGGCATAACTCTATTCTTTGGACAAAAAACAAACTTGAAGAGTTCCGATTGCCCCATGCTCCCCCCCTTCATTATGCCAGTTGGAGTAATAGAACATTAGGTACACCCCGTAAATCCTGTCTCATTTTTCAATATATATTTTAAATATTCTCCTCCAGTAGGGCTCTAAACTCTGGAATGACATAAGTCCACCAGCCTTTTCTGGTTAAATGTACCACTGCATGCACCGATGCGTAAGTTGAACAGAGTGAACATATATGCATACCAGTTGTCCACTGGTATATGTAAGCATCCAGAAGCACATCACAAAATGATTGGTTTGTGTGTGCAGAGCAGCATACCAGTGTATTCACGTGTTACTGTATTCAAAGAGCAAGTGAACATGTTTAAACGTACAGGATGTGTGCTTAACCTGAACTTTTGGGAAAAAAAATAAATAAAATAAATGCTCCGGTAGCCTGCAGTGAAACCTTATTCATGAATTCATGGGACTCGTTAAAAAACCCTATCAGTAAAACCTTTAAGTAGTATCCCAACTTCACATAATCAAGGTCTGAGAAACCTCTATTGATTATTAGTGGAATTTTACCTTGTAGTAAGCTAAAATCCAGTCCAGCGACTACTGCCTTTTACAGTAATCTACCCTGGTAATAAGAAAACATTGCTTGAAATGTGACACAATGAAGTTGCCTACAGGCCATCAGTAAAATAACTCATATGCCCATGAAAAGATTGTTGAAACACCTACATTAGCACTCACTGCCAGCAGAAAACAGGAAAACTCATGTTGTTTCCACCTCCAAAAGAGCTTGGTGACCCCAGCGTTTTCACAGGAATCGTTGAAAACAGTCACCCCAGGCATCAGTAAATCATGCAATAAAACCATAGCCCAGGAAGTTCTGACGTCCCAGTGAATGCAACCCTGCAAAAGTGAACATAGCTCTGATAACAACGGGATGTTGCCAGAGAAATATGTGAATCAGTGCCCCGTTGGGTGGGTAAAGTAGATTCATTTCATGAAATGAATAATTATTCTTTGTAAAAGCTTCAAAAACAGCTGAAGATATCAAGTGCAAAAGCAGCTGCCAAAGATAAAACAGTGAACCAGTAAACATCTCACTGCACAGGAATCTGCCATCTTCCGACTCTGAGATTTCTGCCAAATTCTTGTTGAGATTTTCAGCTGCATAAGGGCCTCCACACAAATGCTTCTTTTAAACACATTCAGAGACTTCAGGATTGTACTGACATCCAATTGCAGCTCCTTTAGCTTTATACCCTGCCAGCAAGTCAAAAAACATTAAAGGTATTCAGCTCCCTGAAAAAAGGTATGTTTAGGACTAGTTTTTGTGGTTTGTGTCTCAGCTATACGGGAAAAAAATTTGCTCCAGCCTGCAGTGCAACCATCAAAATTCAATAAATGCAACTGAAGACTGACAGTGCTACTGTAACCAAGATTTCCACTGCCTATTGAATTCTCAAAATTTAAAAAGCGGTTAGAAACACCAATCAAAAAGAACAGGTCTGTTTTCTCACAGGTTGCTGCTACGGCCTTGACCCTCTTTCTGACGCTACAGCCAAATTTCAAACATCTATCTGGGACTTCTAAATAGAAGACCAGTGAGCCACAGTTCCCGTTTCAAAACATGCCGTAGAAAAGAGAGAATGAATCACCTGCAGAAAGCAATGCACAGCAGAGGAATCCTGAATCATGCTGTGGAAATGCCTATTTCTTCTCACTGGTTACACAGGAAGTCTAGAGCAACCTTCATTCTTGAAGCTTCATCAGGAGAAACTACACGACTGAGGTAGGATGGGTCTGAGTCATGAAAACTTTAAGTAGTATATCCCATAGCAGTCTGCACTTCCCTAAGGAGAAACTGCTAGTCACTGCTACTGCATCACATGGGAAGATAAACAGGAGAATATTAGGCCCAATCTAGGTAATATATTCATCTGTCAAAAACAGCGCCTGAAACGATACCGGGAGACAAGTCCGAAGCAGCATACCAACCTATGAGGTACACCATAATACTCACTGTGTACACTGTGCTCCTTAATGAATGGGCAATCTCACTCTGCAATGATGTACATTGCTACTACACCTTAAGGGGCTAAAAAGGCAGTCAAGCACTTTGCAATAGTCTAAATGACAAAGGCAGTGAGCGGCACAGTTCATAGATCAGACGAGGAATGATCCTTTTCATCTTCATTTAAGGAGATGCATAAAAGCAGATGGGCACTTCTGTGACTCAAGCAGCTAGGGATGACAAGCGTTTTCCATTTTTCCACTTTTCTTATCCTTTCCCCCATAAACCAAAAAAAATTGAAGAGAACATCTTTTTTTCTAGGGAGAGCAAAATCACCCCATGACCGTAACTATCTCTATACCTATTACACTAAAATTTCGCAGAACAGGAAGAAAACAGACATCATGTATTTGGTAATTTTCAGAATAACTCGCAAACTCCTCACTGTTAGCCGCAAGTGAGAAATTAAAGAGATATTTGCTGAAGTAACTCGCTCCTTTCTTCTGCCTCAAAATCTGACAAATAGATTCATAAACATGCACAATGCCTTCTCCCAGAAAAGCTCTGCTTAGTAAGACCCTAATGTAACAGGTCAAAACCAAACTCTGAAAAGTTGAGAAGGGCTTTGATAGGGAAATCGCAAGTGAAGTGGATGATAAGCTGTTCCTCTTTCATAAGTAACCAAGCATCACTACGCCTTTACTTTGAAACTGTCTCATGTTATGCAAGTGTTCTTTCTAGTTTATGGGCAACAAGAGTGTATTTTCTTTTTCTCTTTCTTCTCCTCAATTAAGGAAGCAAAAGGAAACAGTTCTAGTACCAGCATGTCACTTGTTTGATACCAGAACTCCATAAGCTTGTTTATTTTCACAAAAGTGTATTAAAATATGGGCTATTTTTAGGCTAGCAAATTGCTTTGTGCCTCTCTTCCATGCTGCTGCAAACCAAGTCCTCAGCTCTGTACAACCTAAAGGTTCAGAGGGATGCCTGTATATAAAACATTTATACTGATGTAATTTATACTGTTCACAAAACTGAACCGCATCCACTATCACGCTTACCAAGTGCTTCCAGACCCTAAATATTCTTACCTGTGGCCAATCCCAATGGGAGACATCACTACCACCGCCTAGCAGCTCAGAATCAAGCCCTTTGATGCTGTTTGAGACCACTGGAAACACTGAAAAGACAGTGTAACAGATGCCCTGAAATGCTGCCAGTTTTCCAGCACACAGTAGCATTCCCATTTGAAAACAATATTGTCCTTACAAATTTTTTAAATGTTGTAACTGCCGCATAGCAAAGCCAAGGAACTACACCCTCCTGCCTCTGCTGCTGTTTCATTTTTTAAGGTACAGGAAAACCTCATCAACTACTGTAATCTCTTCCTGATGCCAGTAGCAAATGAGAAAAAGAGAAAAGATATTTTTTTTTTAAAAAGGTATCTTAGCTTTAAAGAAGTTTACTCTTTGCATATGTGCGCCAAGAAATAAAGAGCTACTTCACCCCCAAATTTAGTGACAGTTAATTCAGTTCAAATTATCTTTTGTCTCTTCATGCAATGCCGAACGTCATAAAGTCTAAGTGAAAGGAGCAATTCTGCCTTTCAGGAAAGGAAAAAAAAATCCCTCTACTTGCTTCTAGTTGTGTCTGTTTGGTTTAAGACAACAACAATACACTAACAAACTTCAGGGAACAAAATCCATCAAAACTGGTCCTATTGAGAGTCATTCCAACAGCCACTACAGCAGAAGCTTCTTCGCCAAGTTTACAGAAACCTGCCAACTGAAGCTATTTGCTTCAGAGACAAGGCAACGAAGGTGGCAGGGAACCCCCTGTCCATCATGGTCATGGCAGCGTGCTCCTGTCTGTCAGGAAATATTAGACTTGAATTTCAAGTCTACAGAATATTATTTCTGTTTAGAAATTAAACTATCATAAAACAAAGTCCGTTTTTTGTTTGTCATTTTGTATCTCTATATCCTAGCCTGACAGTCCTTGAGAGTAAATACCTAGCCGAAGGTTACTTGTAGAGTCTTCAAGTGTAAGTAGATCTAGCTGGGCCGTGTTGTTAAATACAACTTCTGTCAAATCCTCCAGCTGTGTAAGCAGAAGCTTACTATCCATATGCTCACCCCCTATCACCTTAAGACAGTCTGCAGTTCAAAGAAAGCAGGATGCAACTTTCCACTTCATTCCAAAAAGTAAGTCGCAGATTTCTTAAGGTTGTTCTACCGCCAATTACAGCAAGATTTAAAATCGCTTTTCAGCACTATTTAAGATAACCTGCTACAAAGACAAAACAAGAACAGGGGGACACATTCAGATCATGCAAGCAGCCTTTCAGTTTTCCGTAAACACACACACATGAAATGGGTACTGTTAACAACAGTAAGAATATGCAAAGTGCGTGTGACACTGGGAAATCTAACAGGGAAAAGGGCCAAGGGCCAAAAAGGACAGGATTTAAACAGAAGAGAACTGATGCTGATAACTCCAAGTTATCCCAGTGATCCACATAACACAAGTGTTTATCGCCAACAGCAGTGAGAACAGCTTCCTTGCAGGCTGAGAAACAAGACGCAGTAGTTGTGAGTCATCCAAACATGCAGCTTCACACACAAAGCAAGCTCTTCACTGATAAAAACAGAAGGCCAGATTTCTAGCCTCAGCACCGTTTCAACTGTCAGATACCAAAGCATAAACATATAGGCCACTCTAAAGGTTTTTGTTTCCTTGCAGGAAGGCAGAAGACTCTCTCCTGCATCAGAAGTTGGTTAGACCTCCAAAGCAACTTTCAAAATGCTTCATTTATTTCCTTCTCTTTAAGGACCATAAAATGTCCTAAGTACCAGGTTCAAACATTTTCATGGACCTTCAGCTCTTCCTTCTGGAATTAACGTTCAATCCTGACTGTCCTATGCAATTCAAGACACATTTTTAACATGGTGGTTTGCAGACGTATCCTAATTATAAACAGTCGCTTCCTCTGATGACCAACAATAGGACACGAGGAAATGGAGTGAAGCTATGTCAGGGGAAGTTCAGACTGGACATTAGGAAACAGTTCTTCAGTGAGAGGGTGGTCAGTCACTGGAACAGGCTCCCCAGGGAAGTGGTCACGGCACCAAGCCTGTCAAGAGTTCAGGGAGCGTCTGGATGACACTCTTAGTCATGTGGTTTAGTTTTAGGTTGTCCTGCAAGGAGCAGGGAGTTGAACTCAGTGATCCTTATGGGTCCCTTCCAACTTGAGATATTCCATGATTCTATGATTCCTTCTCTGTCCTGCTGCGCATACCCACGTTTTCTATCCATCTGGCTCCCTCTGCACTTCTGAAATTGATGCACAATTAATGTACTGTAATCTCTGAACTTTCACAGGCCATAAATCAATCACCCTCAAAGCTATGCTATTATTGAAGAATGATACTTCTTTATTTGGTAAAGCTAGGTGCTCCTTTTCCTACTGGTGTTTGAAAGCTATAGAGTACTCGGAGTCATACCTCTCATGCCTTTATTTCCTTGATGTGTTACCAATGTAGTTTGAGTTTTGTTTTGAACATCTACAAAAATCCCAGCCTGAAATTCATATCATTACCTCATTTCAAGAGCTGTAAAGTTTATGGAAAAACCTAACATACTCAAAAATCACAAGTATGGACAATAAAATTGTTACATCATTCTACCCAGGTGCAGAATTTTTCAAAAAAATCATTTCTGGTTCCAAACAATGGTAAAAGCCATCCACATGCTTCACCCCCCAGGAGAAGTCAGCAAGAACTGCTCAGCATTTAATGCGAGCTCAGGCCACCCAACCAACGTACAGGTTCAGCAAGTGTCTCCAACAGCACACATGCCCAGGTGGACAGGAAAGGACGATACAAAGTGCCTTTTCCCAAGCGCAAACGCCTCCACCACCATGACTGGCATGGAAGGATTCAAGCTGGTCTACCTAAGACCAGAGAGGAAGCTCTGTCACTGTGTGTAAATGGTGTATCTTTATCATATAAGAAGAGTAGAAACTCAAAACGTAACCTTTGCTCCCATTTAAAAGGGCCTAATTAAAGAGTCTAGAGTACTCCAAAAGTATCTGTTCTACTAAAATCGAACATACAAATAGTTCCCATCAGGATAGGGATATGTAAGAACACGTGACTAAGCCCCAGAGCATAAAATAAGTATTATTTCCTCATGATCAGATGTAAATGTGATACTGCCTAATGCCAAGACATTCCTCTTACAACATTTCTAACCATCACAGCCACTGCCTTCAAAACACACTAAAGCAAGAATGCAGGCTGAAGTATCCAACACTGTATTTATAGTTAGGCAACACTATTTTTTAGAATTGCTACATATGTACTGCCCAACCACACACATGAAAACACATTCACTTTCTGGTCTAAAAGCACAGTATAATGTAATAGATTAGATCTAAGCGTCAACAGTTTCTTAAAATATCTGGCACAGAGAGCTCAGCTTTCAATAACCAACACACAGAGAACAAGCTCCCCATTCACTGAAGAGAGTCAGCTGGGAGAAGGGTTTGCCCTCCTCAGCAAATTATTTTATAAACAGGGAATTAACGTTGAATCCTAGGTTTGCCTTGAAGGAGTTCTTATTTTTAAGTCAAAGTTTAAACATCCACTAAAATACACATCCAAAAAGAACCAACTCAAGAATATTACTGAAAAGCAAAACAACACATATGCTGCAGTAGTATGAGCACAAGAAGACCCAAGCAAATACTGCACATTATTTGTTGTTGCTGTCCTCTAAAAACAACATTAAAGCTAATTAAGTATCAGCTTGTTTACAACAAGGCAAGCTACAAGCCTAACGTGTGGTTTTTATGCTGCAGTAGCCACTAATATTAAAAAAAAGTCTAATAATTAAAACAAAACAATAAAACCATCAAAGGAGCACCAAAATGCAAATACCCCAGACTGTCTAAGCCTGGGTGGCCACCCAGGGCTCTTACGACTCATCCAGCTTGCAAGCATTTCCAGAGCTGCTCCCCTGCCTGGGCTACATGAGCTCCTAGACAGTAGCTGGGGTGGCTGAGAGCGTTGCTGTTTAGTTCCAAATTTCTGCAGCTGGAATAAAGAAAGAGAGGAGAACATCCACAGTCTTGTCCAATGGAAGAGAGCTGGGATCCGTGGGGACCCAGGACTTCCTGGAGGTTCACCGCAACCTCCACCTAGCCATGAATTCCAGAGCTTGCCTTTCTCCCAGCCTTGGGAGGTACGGCGCAGTTCCAGTCATGAGATGATCGGCACCGGGACCATGATCAGGACTGGGACCTGTAGGGTCAGGCAGGCTGGCAACTACAGACTAAACCAAATTAGGATTCTGTTCCAGCAGAATTTTCACCTCCTGACAATTTACAAAACTTGAGCTCCAAAGCTCCTGCTGCTTCCTCTGGGACACCCCACCACAATGTCTCATGAACATTCTCGTGAACAAGACATTCACATTGGTACTTGTCCTAACTCTTCTTTTACTGTGTTTCACGACACAGCACCTACCTACAGCACTATATATTAGTTCTTCAGTTAAAAAAAAAAAGGATCAGTACCACCACATATAGGTCAGTTGGCACCCCATGGCACTTCACAGTTGTTCCCCACCATTCCCCTGTAAAAATTATCCAGAACCGAGAACAAAAGGTTTGACAAGATTCATGGGATTAAATTACGTTCTATTTCTAAGGTCTGCCGTTCTGACGGAACACCCTGTTCTTTTCTGTTCATTTGATACAATTTCCATGTATAGCAGTGATTGTCTTAATTCATGTGAATCATTTAAAATTACAGTCCACTGACATATAGCTCTCTCTAAGACAGAAATATGAGATGTATAAAATATATCTAATTATAAAGTTGGAAATATTCTGTTAGAAGAAAGGAGAAGGATACAGCCCAATGTAAGAAAAAGACAAAGAGAACCGACAGAAACTTTTAAACTGGAAATAGTTAAAAGCATGGAACTGCTCTGATCATTAATATTGCATTTCTGTTGAAGAGAACAACCTTGCTTCTTCATGAAGAGATGCATCATCTTTCCAGTTGGGCAAGCCACACAGCTCTTTCTAGTGCCAAGGGAGGGCTATGTGTCATGGCCTTTCCTGCATGGTGTGAGCAGAGCCGCCCCGTAAACAAGGCACAGCTGATTGGCACATGCACAGTAGTCATGACACTCCCCAGAAAAGAGAAACTGGTTGTGTTCATTTTTCTGGAATCTACATAGCCAGCTCCTGGATGCTATCTTTCCAAGAGGAGCAGGCGTGCTCTTAGAACATGTGCTAGGAAGTACACGGTAAACATGCAACGATGAAAGTTCTTGGGAAGAGACAAATTTGGACAAGGCAGTTATGCATTCACTGCCTGAAAAACAAACTTTTTTTCTGCTCTGTTACACCACTAATACTGCGTGGTTAAATCCTGACATAAATCTCCAGGTGTGAAAGACCCAACTCTGGCCTTTTGTTTTTTAAATACTCCACCTTCCCACTTGCCATATATCACTCAGTTCTCGCTCATTTGCCAACTCATCCCATTTAACCACACATCTCTCTTCTCCTTACAATCCTGCATGATATTTCTCTGTACTTTCACAGAATTTTTTTTTTTTTACTGTTGCTGAATTTTTAAGAACCATTGGCATTACAAAAATCCTATGGGTCTACCAGAGGTGTATTAACAAGCTTGGCCACACAACCTGTCACAGCCCAACACTTCAGGCAAGCACAGTCAAGGATGTCCTGAACAAATCAGATGGGACACGTCTTGCTGGTTTTTTTTTCTGACACACTGTGATATACAAAATTTTGGACAATGAAGCCACCACAGTGCTCAAATCAACTACCGTGAACTCAAAGGTACACACAGAGACTTCTCAGGCAACCACAAGCTGCAGGTGTGACCAAGCATGAAACGCAAAGCAGCCTCATGTACCTTACAACCTTAACAGCCAAAGGAGTTCCACATCACTGAGCTTGCCGCAAAACCAGGCTGGCACAGAGGATAATATGTGATATCCTGCCTTAACACAGCAATTAAAAGCACCATGTAAAGACAGCAGTGACTGGTACAGAACTCCAGCTGATTGTACTCGTATTAAAAGCTAGCAAAACAGGAGGATGTGAAACTTTAGCTTGCTCAAAAAAAGTAAAGCAAAGCAGACTAAAAGCAAAGATAAGCTCAAGTAGGCAAGACATTTAGGAGAGGGACTTTTTTGAGGGGAAGAAAAAAAAAATGTCCAGAGCTTATAAAAAAAAAAAAAAGTAGATTTGCCAGAACATTTTTCCTTGTAAATATGAAGCAGTCAGACACTATTTTTTCCCCCTCTACTTCATCCTCACACGATTTAAAAATTCATACAGTCCTAAAAGTCTGTAGCTCTGTATGTTTTACAAGAACATCTGTTTAAAAATTCTTCACCTAACATTTGAAGAAAAATAAAGAAAGGGAAAGGTGGGGAATTGTGAAGAAGAAATATTTCCTCAAAAGACAAACAAAAAAAAAACCAGCTTCAAGAAATGGTGAAGAAAAGGGTAAGGCAGTAAAACATCAGAGGAAATAAATGTTCACTTAGTTAAAGGAGGATAAGTTTGAGGCTGATTTTTCACAGGCCCTCCAGAAAAGAGGCCTGGCAGCCACAGGCTCTAATTTTCCACCTGCAAACTCATTCATTCCCACACTTTGCAGGTGCAGCTATCCCATTCCAAACACGCTGTGTTTTCTTTCACAGGAAAGCTGTACAGCACGTTCTGCAGGGAAAATGCAGAGCTGACAGCTGAACTGGGGGCAAAAGCCCAAGGCAGCAGAGTAGAGATGCTGGAATACTTCCCTCCCTACACAGTCGTGCATAACAGACCTACCGTGCACAGCACCATGGGGACCCAGCCCCACTGGTGGCATCCAAACTAGGAACTGCTCTCCTTTCGCAGGATTGTGCACAAACACCATCAGATATTACTGGGTACAGAGCACATAGTAAGATACTGAAAGCTTTTCCAAGAAAGAAAAAAAGAAAACCAGACGAAAGCACACCTTCATTCCTTCACAGAAGGCACAGCAGTATCACACGTGAAAACAGAGATAAGGTGGGGAGCAAAACGTAACTTCAGTTTTCCCTTAGAACTGTGAGGAAAAAAAAAAAAAGGCCATGGATTGTCTGATACTTGTGCAGAATGCAGCATCGCACCCACATTTTCAGAAAGCCACGAGAGCGTGTGGGTTCTCTGTTTTTGGAACAAGAGCACAGTGAAAGCAAGCTTGTTTACTTTAGACACTGTACAAAGACTTATTTTTTTAAAATAAATGGTTGAAAGGATGCCTCTCCTCTGTGGAGTTAGCAGAAAATAAAAGGCAGATTTATATTTCTAATCTATGCAAATATCTACTCTACAGGGCATCACAAAGACTGCTTTATATCAGACAGTATGCAGATCCCAGGTGCTTTAAATATGCCAAAAGCATGTGCAGCATCTCCACCTGCGATCGCTGCTCACTCTGAGAACAGCTGGATGACTAAAAAGAGGTTGTCTAAGTAGCCTCCCATGAAAAATGCCTTTTGCTAATGTGCCAACCCCCATACTCCCACCCAAATGGCTCCTGCTGTAGCTGCCATCAGGCCTGGAGAGGGTTTTTTTGTTTGGTTGGGTTTTTTTAATTTGGTTTATCGCAAATTCTTCTAGAAATTTTCAAGTTATAGCAATTACAACATGGTGAAACTCCTACTGACACCTTAAGAAATTATCACGGGGCTTTAATTCGTAATTCCCCCTGGAAGATGTTTGTGGGACTGAGTACAGGTAGAATGCCAGGACTAGAGGTGGGGGAGATGCTGGAGTCACTGAGATCTTGGAGGACACAGGATTAAGATCAGGGGATATGTACAAATGAGAGCCTCAACCCAAGACAAGAGAAACAGAGCCGAAAGAGTAGGGAAATAAACGGACTAGAGGGTAGGAAACAGCTCTCATAGGAGAAGGCCCAATGCCAAGAGCACAATGGTATTACGTTGAGAGGAAGGCACAGCAATAACATTTATTTCATTGTCATTACCAGAAAGAAGAGACAGGTACTCCACGACTGGCAGCTGCTTTCTGTACATTTCCCTAGGACATCCGCAGGAAGCTTCTGTCACAGGTCAAGAAACACGGCTGTCCTGAGAAGCTTCACCATTTGCAAACTCAAAATCACTAACTGAACAAGACTGACGATGTCCGGCTGGCGCTTCTTATCCTGTCCCAGTGTTCCACTTAACTTTGTCTGAGGAGCAAAAAAGCCCCACGCCGCTAATGTTTGCATCTTTAAGCAAGTGTCAATTTTGTAAAAAAGAAGTGAAGAACTGCAAGCCTCAGAGTCAGATCTGACCTACTAAAATGATTAATGTGTCCCCCAGAGTACTCTTTGCCTCATTTTTTCTTTGCAGGCCTCAGAGGTTGACTTCAAAGAGCTGTTAGCTGAATAAACTGCTCTGGCAGTCTTGTCTTTTCATTTTCTTTCCCAAGGATCCCACAGGCCCTTCTTTTTCATATTATCGGAAATACCTCTTACAAATTAACTACAGACATCCCACGTTAATCATGGCTGTGCTTATGTTTATATGACAGGCATCTGCAGCTCTACAGGTCCTCAATAACCAGTTACATGACTGACCCAGGTAACCCATTCACCCACTCAGTCACTCCATACCCATCCACACCTTTGAAAGGAGAAGGTCATTTGGGCACAAACTGAAATACAAGAAATTCCTTCCAAACATAAAACCCCCTTCCTTATTGCAAGGGTGATTGAACAGTGGAAGAGGTTTCCCAAAAAAGGTGTGGAGCCTCTCCATCCATGGAGATATTCAAAACCCAGTGGGGGACAGTCCTAGAGCAATCTCCTCTAGTTGACCCTGCTCTGAGCAGGCAATCTCCAGAGGTACCTTCCAACCTCAACCATTCTGCAACTCCGTGGTTAGCACTGCTACTTGTGTTTAGCTTCAGCAAGTCAACTGACACTCCCACATTGTACCTCTGACTTTTTACTAGATTACTATTCCACTCTTCTCCCAGCATGTCACATACGGACAGGTTTCCATAGAGTCCGTTCACCACTGGGGGACACAGTGCTTGGAGCAGTGTTACTCATCCTTATTTCTGCATCCACATTTGGCTTGTGCGATACAGGAAGTTACCAGCAAAACCATAAGAGCTCCTGACCACTACCAACACCTGCAGGCAGCTAAAATCCAGGAGTCTGCAGGCAGAATTAGCAATTTAGACTTCCAACAGTAATGATAAAATATAAAGAAATTACGCTTTTATAAATAAATTATTATGGCTTCACCTAAATATGAATTGTCTTCCTTGCACAAGGATTCCTCCTGTTGGTCCCAATCACCAAAAGCAGAACACAAAATAGTCCACAGATTGTTCTGAAGAGTCAGATGGTCTTTCAAATTAAAAATAATTAAGGAACACTGCCTCAGAGCTGCTGAACAACCCCACAAATAATGCTCCTCTTTGAATACTTGTGGATCATGTGTTTGCTGAAGCATTCTCAGAAGACTTTTCATCGTCTTCAAGGAATAGTAATCAATCCTGGAAATCCTGGAGTTTACAGTTAACTAAAAGCCTGGACTGAGAGATGGGTTTCACCTCAGGCTCCACACATGCCCAAGCAAGCTCAGGGCTGGAGATATTTCCACCAAGAGGACACAGAGGTAACGGGTTCACTGCTAGCACTGCTGTCACAAGATGTGCAGCTTCAGCCTTTGATTGACAGTTTTGCTTTGTGGTTGGGTTTGCTTGTGGTGGTTCTGCAGCTTCCCAGGAAAAGATAAAACGTCTGATCACCAGTTTTGCATTTAAGACAGATTTGTCATTGGTACACAAATATAAGTCAAATACATATGCACTGAGTGGGCGAGTCTAGTGCCTACCTCACCATCACAGGTAATCATATCATGATCAAGCCTAATCCTAAAAGCAGCTGGTCTCAATTTTAAAACAAATGTTTAGTCAGTTTACCAAGAGCAAAGCAAGCCAAAAAAAAACCTACAAAAAAATTCCCATCTCTCCATCTATTCACACTTTAGACTAAGCTTTTCTCCACCGTTTGTTTCAGAAGAGTCCTCCATGTCCCTACCACTCATTGCTTCAAACATTAGATTGACTGCATCTACCTAGAATTGTAGTTGAAGGTTTGTTGCCATCACATCACCTACGGTGAAGCAATTCCACTTCAAACAAACACCAAAAAAAAAAATCATCTCCTAACAGGCTATTCTTTATCTGAGACCTATTAGTAAGCAACAGACATTTAAAGAAACGTAAGAGGCACTTGTAAGACTCTGCAGCTTATGTTATCAATCACTTCAGAAAGAAAAACAATTCAGCAGCCACTCCAGCTGAGAGTGCTGTGAAGTTCGATTGTCACTGAAATGTTTTGTTATTACCAACTTGGGCAGAATGAGCAAATACACCTCTGCAGGTGAGCCATGAATGAGCAATCAGCACTGCAGGCTGCAGCTTGAAGAGATAATAGCATTCAAGTAGCTACAATGCTTCTTTGCACACAACTAGGCCAGATTGGGCTGACAGAAGTGAGCAACAGAACATTTCAGACACTCCAACTGCATGTTAAATAATTCTGAAGGAAAAGGTATGAGGCTTCCCTCTCCCAGTGTGTACAAAGCAGGAACACACAGACAAGCATTGATGTTCAGTCTATTCCCAGGGAAATTTAAGTTTTGTTATGCTTTCAACCTACTGTTTGGCAAGAGTTCTACAGTAGTCAAGGGACTGCTTGGCAGCTGTCATTTTAAGAAATAAATCTTTCGCATCCTACCAGAGTCAATTCTCCAGTTCAGGGTTAAGAAAAAAACCCTTTAAAATACACAATCTGCAATATAAAAAATGCTTCGCATCTTGCACACCTTCTAGAATTAAAGCCACTCTTTCTCCACTATTTATAAATCTTTTCTAGACATGATGATCACATGGTGAATTTCAGGTTTGCAGCAACACAACATTTTTTTCAGTGGGAAGGCTTTTGCCACCCTGTAGCCCTCACCCGCTTATTCCAGGCTTTACCTCTAGTTGTGCTGATGCAACTTTTCTCTAGACCAGATAAATGACATAATTTCGGTTAAAAAGAAAACAAGCCCACCCCTTTTTGGGTGAGGTGGGCTATTTTTTCCCCTCTCTCTTTTTTTTTTTTATATTTAAATACAGCACAGATGTGCAAAAACCACACAGTGATGTGGTTTACAAGAATAGCCCCTCAAAGCAGTTGCATTGTTACAACTGCAGCACAGGGCTCTGAATAAAAGAGTAATTCCCACTGAAGTTGTTTGCAAAGGTGCACCCTGATCATAATTAAAGTACTCATACCCTCTAACAATTTTAATCCTTTTGTGAAGTGTAAAGGGGAAGAACTCAGGAGTGGGATGGGCAAAACCCAGAAAAGATGCCAAAGTTCACTTTCAGCAAAGCACAGGTAGACATAAGAATAATAAACTAAAACTGTATATACAGGTCCTTTGCCTACGGCTACCGATTAAATTGGTAGAAAGTTACAGAAAAAGAGTATGGTCACCACAGTCCCTTTTAAAATTTATGTCAGGTTTTTAAACATATATCTATTATTCCCTTTTTGTTTCTGCAGTTGGTCACGTATAATCATTCTTTTCTTTTTCCAAACAGATATAATCAAGTGGTGACTTCTCTCACTTCCCCTCATTTGGGCAATCATCAGGAAAGGAAAGAACCAGATGATACCCGAGCAAACACTGAATGCCAGAAACAGACCAACTGTGCGTTCCCTCCCAGCTATATCACAATAGTGTGAACAGAGGGAAATCACATACCTTGTTACCTCCTGCTGCAGTCGGGAAACACTGGGCACATAGAACATTACCCCAAAGAAAAGCAAAGGCTCATTGGCAAATTTGTCCAGCTGCTTCTTCAGAGGCTTTTCCAGTTCAACCCAGCGGGTTTGCTGGCTCTTGCTGAGAAACCAAAGGCCGAAGTAGTGTGTCTAGACAAAGAAACGAAATAGTGTCAGTTTACCTTTATCAGCTAGATCACACACACCATCAATGACACAAATGCAAATAAGAACAGATGGCATTGTGTAAATTCTTCCATATGCAAAATCAGAATAATTTCTTTTTTACTGTCCTTTTTTATTTTTAGGACAATCTTGAAGTCAATGACAAATTAATATTGCAATATAATATACTTCACAGAGTACTATCTGCCCCTTACCATCTCTCCCTAATGCATATTAAAGAGCTCTGTCTGACATTATGGCACGGGTGACATAAATGATTTACAGAAAGTGTCTGAGTCTTTGTTTTCTTTTACACCTGCGCCTTGTGAACAGACAGCAAACACTAAGTCTGAACCAAAGCACAAAGGCTTGCCGAGACTTTCGATCAGGCCCACTGCAGGCAAAGAACAAGGACTCTTCCAACTACAAAAAACAATGCAAATCCGCACCCATATGTCAAAATATATCTACCAATACCAGAACAATTTACCCAAACCAGAACATGTTTACTTTTTTTAATGCAGTCAACAAGGTTTTATGATGGACAAGTATTACACTTAAAATGTGCATCACACACAAGTTTTTTGCCCTAGGTTGAAAGCCTCAGCTATTACCTATCCTGTGTAAATCTCAATGGCTGTAGTACCTCCTGTATAAGCCACATGGAACTGTTGCTGGTGGATAGTAATTAACAAGGAACAGTGTTCAGAACTCGAGCTTCAAATAGTACAAATTGGTAATAAGCAGCTGAAGGAATAGCCAATCCATCATGAAGGATTCTGTGGAAAAGCCCTTAAGCCACTGTATTAAACACACTGATCTACTACTGCAGGCAAATACATCCTATAATTAACAGCAAGTACTACAACCACAGAGCTGAAGAAAAGGTGAAAAAAAGTGTACCTGTTTAGCAAAGAAACTAATCCATCAGTTGCTTGGAAATCTGAGTGTAGCCCTAACTGTGAAGTTTGTATCAACATCTTTTTCTTCAGAATTTCAGGTGACAGCATCTGGAGATTTCCAGCAATGCCTTCAATATAAAATACCACTCTGTACTAGCACTACAATGAATGAAACAGAAACCGCGAGAGAAACTTTTGTGGACAGCAAGCAGATTTAGGATCTGAAAGTGGCATCATTACCATTTCTACATATTTCTTTCATTTTATTTCAATAAACTTTCTTGGTGTTTAATCCAACTGGCTCCCTATTCAATGAAAACTTTCCAGTAGTTTTCACTAGATTAGATTAACCCTAAAACAAATAAAATACTTATTTTGATGTTATATCTTAACTTACCTGGACAACAATCCTTCCACAGGCAGTCACAATCCTTTATACATAGCACCACATTTTAAATAAAGATTCTTGAGACAAAGAATAGAAAAAACTCTATTTGCTGTTTGATAAAGCTTTCACTTAAAATTACTTTTAATACATAAAAAAAGTTTGGCCTGTAAATCAAACATCAAGATTTCACCAACTGGATTTCCCAGATGTTTAGATGTGCTTTTAAATGAAAAGTTTTCAAAAGTAGCAGGCAAGTTGTCACCATTACATTTTGCAAAAGCCACCATCAACAGCCTGTTTCACTTTGGTGAGGATACTTCTCTAAACACCATTGCACGTACCATGACTTAACGTACAATACAAGGGCACCTAATGCAGTATTGAAAAATTAAGATGCTTAGAAATGACAACAAGCCAGCAGGGGCAACACTGCTCCAACTGTTTTACAGCTGAGGGCATGCAAGAGAGAATTACATGCAAAAACTCTGAATTGGGGTGCTAATGTATTTACTTTAGGGTCTCACTATGTACATATTTTCAACTTTGGAGAACATCCAGACTACCATTTAACTAAGGTGATAACTAATTCAACTTGATTCCTCAATTAAGCCTGACAAACCTGCAGTATAGCTTTGAACACTGCTCAGTCCTCTCTCCTTAAGCTTAGTTTGGCACAGTGAAGCAAGCTAGTTCATCTTTTGAAGAGAATCTATGTAGTGTTCCCTTCTAGAATTTAAAGATATCTTCAATAAATCGATCAATCCAGTGCACAAATAGATGAATGAGTTAGCACCTCCCCATAGGATAAACTTAAAACAAAACTAACCGATTCACTGATACGTGTCTACTATCCCTGTCTCTCTCACTGGATAAAAAGTTCTTTCTGACAAGCTCACCATGAGGGTAATTAGATTAAAATGAAGGTGGGAGGCACACTGGAGACAGCAAAGGAGAGGAATTCACGTGAAGGCAGAAAAAAGCACAGTGATTTTACCACCCATAAGGGAAATCCTTTAATGCACAAACTCTTGAAAATCACCACAGGGCAGCTCATCCTCATCAAGAAACAGTGCAGAGTTGTGAAAACAGATCTCCAATATTACTTTAAAAAGTAAACATTCACATCACCTAGGACCCAAATTTGCAGTGTCAAGTACTTCTAAAACATCTAGCAACTAAGATGATTTGGAGTCTGAAGTCTAAGAGAGTTATTCAAGGGATTAAGGGTATTGCAGTTAAACAGCTCAAATGAGTAGAGTCCCCCCCTTTGAATGGGGGCAGGGGGACAACAAAAATTTAGATTTGCTACAGTAGAACGGCTCTTCAAGTACCAAATCCAGAATCCTGAATCACTTCCAAGGAATAAGAAGTGAAGGGAATGCAGTGCTTAATATTCTAGACTACAGCAGACACAGTGGACCGACCATGGCAGCATGCATTTCACACAGCTAAAAGACGACTGTTTTCCTGGAAAGCAGCCTGGAGAGGATCAAGCAACTGCGGAAGAAGCACAGGGACTGCAGAGCTCAAGTCACAAATGCACGTACTTTGGAGAGACAATCAAGACAGTTATTTGAGTATCAGCTCCCTGTCGCCAGGAACTTCACTACTTGAAAACGTTAGCATTTTTTAACAACCCACAGCGGGGAAGAACTTCTGTAGCCACTACTGCAAATGCCTGAAGAGACTCGCTCTCCCTTAGGAACAGTAGTAATTCCCCAAACAGAACAGAGGAATGTGGGACTGGAAATGACTGGACCATCAAGTTCAGTATGCTATGACCAGGCACATGACTGTCCAGAAGTCCTTGAAGAACCCGAGTCATGCGTTGCCACACACTCCAGCCCATAAAACATTTTTACAGTACAGACACCCCACAAATTAGATGAGATGATATAACAAATTGTATCTTTTTCTCTATAAGCAGATGGTTGAAAACTGGGTTGATTCCAAAAGCTGGTCTGTTTGTCCATCTGTACAAAGTGAACCACTGACTTCAGTCCAGTTTTCATGGAGTAAGTATCTACACTTGGCAGGCTCTGAAGTAACGCAGGCTGGTCTAGTAGGTACATCAGCAGTCAAAGGGGCAAAGAAAATGCATGATGCTTTCTCTTCTAAAAAAAAATAATAATAAAAAAAACCCAAAATCCTTCTTCCAGCCACAATTGACAGACTGGTGATACACACTGAAGGAAAGCTTTTAATAACACTAAATGTATGCACACACATCCATTCTGCAGACAAAGAGCTTCAGTTGCTAGTGGTTTTGGTCTGCCTAATTTGCAAATACACGAAGAGCTCCGTTAGAAAAGAGTTTCATTTTCTCTCAAGGTTTTAAAATTTGTCTTACCTACCCCACATGACTTCATACGTGGTATGAGGAAACCGGTTTACACTTCTCCAGGAGCTGTGGTCCTCTGCTAATGCAGCGGACAAGAACCAGGGCACTTGCGCACCCCAACAACACTACAAGAAAAGGCAATCCTCCAAATATGGTGAGTCAGAAAAGAAAACCTGTGCTGAGGTCTTAAAAAAACCACTACCTTATAGCTGCCAGTTCAGGAGGCAACATATTCGTTTTGGACTTGGACTTAGCTATACTCCCAAGTCCAGAACTGCCCCTGCCTTTATGTCGGGCAAAAAGAGTAGCATTGTCAACAACAGGAGATGACAGACATTTACTAAACCAGCCATTCTCATTCAAAAGGGTCCAACGAGACAGGCTTGGTGTTTATTAAAGCATCCGGTTAAGCGGCCAACCAAATATTTATCCTTGAGAAAGAGGCAGAGTTCCAGCTCCTCCAGGCAAAATGCATTAAACCCTGCTATCCCGGGGCACTCTCACAGAGGGGAAGGCAGCATTTACAGCAGCCAGTTGTTCGTAGAAGGTCTCTTGTCCAAGTGCTGCCTGAATCCCATCACAGCTTTGCTGGCAAGATGAGTCAAACCAAGCCAAACTTCAAGGCAACCTGGCTGCTGAATGCAGGTTTTCAGTCATGCCCTATGAGGAGGGGACACCTACTAGGGCACAAAAAAAAAAAAAAA
>VYZM01022822.1:645666-687915 GCA_013398915.1 Dromas ardeola
AAAAAAAA
Source organism: Dromas ardeola (assembly GCA_013398915.1). Classification (NCBI taxonomy): domain Eukaryota; kingdom Metazoa; phylum Chordata; class Aves; order Charadriiformes; family Dromadidae; genus Dromas; species Dromas ardeola. Next base: position 645,675 of record VYZM01022822.1, read on the forward strand.
GAAAGATCGGCCTTGGTCACCAGGCACATTGAACAGTACAGCTATGGCAGGATAAGTCATCCCAGAAGATTTGTGTGCAAACATGCTACTCTGGAATAAACCCACCAATTCCTGTATAACAGAAATGTCAACATGGATTGCAAAAGAACTTCTCTAAGTTATATCATATGCTTAGGTAAACAAGGCCAATATTTCCCCCATTTTTCAAGAAGTAGTAAAATAAAAGGAGTTCTGCTAAATGCAATCAGCCAGGACCATTTTCTAAAGATGCAGATATACAAAACGGTTAATAGATGCAATTTGTTGCACTCAAACAGGGTTTGAGTTACTTTTTTATTCATCTTAAATATATACGAATGCCTGATGACAGCTCTTTCACATGAAAGGTCACACTTAAATTAGTTTCCAATTAAAGAATGAATTGGGATGGTGAGGCAGGGAGAGTTTAAACCAGCTCCAATTGGTCCAGCCTGTAACAACTACTAATTCTCAATTCAACGCAGTCTAACTTTTCTGCTTATACATCTTCTGGATGTTTGACCAACTTCCCACTTGGGTTTTCTGTTAAATTGACACTCAGAAAGCTTCTGGTAAGCTTTCTAAATAAGATTTCAAAGCCCTGGTTGCTTTCAGGTTCCCAAAGCAAAGCGGGTATTTAGCTTCTTTATGTTTGTATAATCTTAAAAGCATCAGGAGCATCCATTTTTATTCACAGTTATTTTGTAGACAACTAAAAAAAGCAAAAGATTGGAGATAGAAGGGTTTTGGTCTTCCAAATCAAGGATTATTTCATTACAGGATCTCCTTTCCTTGTTAAAGGGTTGCCAAGGAGCAGCAATGTACCTAACCAAGTTAACCAAATTATGCAGGTGTTCGCAACACTCCCCTCCTCAAACTAACACTTTCACTACAATTAAAACAAACAAGAAAAAAGAAAGTAAAGCAAGCCTACAAAAGGCTCATCAGATAACCATGAATTCATTCTGCTTTTTAAAAAGGATTTCTTTTAAGAATATTTCAGGTGTGAAAGAGACACATGACATCATTTAAACTGACATCTTCTATTTAAGGATTTATTTTTCTGGAAAGAAACTAGACTGAGCTCTTTAAAAACTTTAGGTATTTTTTTCTTTTTTCTTTTTGTTACAGTTTTTGATTATTTTGGATTCTTTCTTCTCCTTCCCACCATCATACTTCGACTTTATTTATCAATTGCTCTCTGTGAGTTAAGCTTACTCTAACGAACGTGCCAAACTAAACAAGGTTTTTAGCAGGCGCATAAGCTTGGGAATTTAAATTCTGCTAAATAGAAATTCCCTTTGTTTAAAGTGCATACTTTGTAGGCATATAAAACATTAAAAAAAAAAATGTCCCCAACCGTCTCCCAGAAACCATAATCACAAAAAAAAAAAGGCTTTGCAGACACACAATTTACCTTCCCGTCTAACCACTCATCCATAAGTGAGCCATCACCAATACCTGATATGAATACCAATTCAAAAGTAGAGCCTCAAAATCAGAAGCTAAAATAAGGTCCCTCTAAACACCAAAAGCCTGGCACTAAATCTCTGAGGTATCTCAGAAAGTAACAGCCTGAGACTCTAAGACTTTGGTAACGCTTCCGCAGGTGTGCGCTGATGAAGGCGTACAAAAGCACAAGCATTGCCAGGGAGCAGCAGGAGCAGGGCTGCCCCGTGAGAGGGGATGAGCTGGGAGCCGAGGGTGACCCCAGCAGAGCACTGTCCTCACCCACTGCAGCATAGTCCTTCAGGAGATGAGCCAGACGAGCGGAGCTGGGTGATGGAAACGGGTCCATTGACAGCCTCAGGGATGGCTGGGGTTGAACCAGGTCCAGGGGGCCACCCAGCAGGAGACAGGGCTGGAGACCTCTCTTATGAGGAAAGACTGAGGGAACTGGGTCTGTTTAGTCCGGAAAAAAGACAGCTGAGGGGTGACCTTATTAAAGCATACAAATACTTAAAGGGTGGGTGTCAGGAGGATGGGGCCAGGCTCTTTTCAATGGTGCCCAGTGACAGGACAAGAGGTAATGGGCACAAACTTGAGTGTAGGAAGTTCCATCTCAACATGAGGAGGAACTTCTTTACTTTGAGGGTGGCAGAGCACTGGAACAGGCTGCCCAGAGAGGCTGTGGAGTCTCCATCTCTGGAGACATTCAAAACCCGCCTGGACACGTTCCTGTGCAACCTGCTCTAAGGTGACCCTGCTCTGGCAGGGGGGTTGGACTAGATGATCTCCAGAGGTCCCTTCCAACCCTGTGATTCTATGAGACCACCAACCACAGAGCTCAGACAGGGACTGACAGCCCCAGGCTGATCTGAAATGGAGGTCCCAGACCTGTGGGCAGTGCGTGGGGTGAAAGGCCCAGGTGAGGCTGGTCAGGGCCATTAAGGCATACAGGCACACTAGGAATCCCCACACCCAACATAATTTCCAGGTGCAGGACCAGGCAGCAGAGTACTCCGACTGCGTTTTAAACCTTTAACTCCTTTGAGAGCATGCGCATTTGAAAGTTAACTTCATTCTGCAAAATATTTCATCTGAAACGGTTTGATGACAAACATTGTGTACAAAATGTAAAATCAAAACAGCTCTTTGAAAAAAGCATCTATCCCAAATGCAGTTTCATCAGTGTGAAGATGAAGACATACCGTGTCTTAGTGGATTCTTGGTGAAGTTGAATAGTCTCCTGTTTCAGTAAACCGAGAAAAAGACTGAACAATGAGCCAATGCCTTTTCTACCATAGACATTGGAATCCTATTTCTTGCATTATTTACTTCAAGAAGCCACACGGATAAAGTCAACAGCTGTGGCGAACACAGGGAAGACTGAAGATGGCAAAAGAGGATAAAGAATGAAAACAGATTTGAAACAGAATAAAACTAAACCTTTACCCCATGATCTCATTTCAAGCACAACATAAGTTCTCTCAACAGCTTTCACTAAAAACAGCTTAAAGATGGAGCCTGATATAAACCACCTATGCCTCAGCCCAAGAAATGCTCCCTTTTATCTCCCTTGATACTACACGTGCCTTACCAGCATATTCCCTGCGCAAAGGCAGCAGATACGGACGTACGATCTCTCCCAACAGTATTTGATTTCCCCACAACTCCACTGCATCTTGCAAGGCGAGAGAGGAGAACTCATGGAGCATTCTTGCAAGAAATCCTTCCCCGTAAAAAAGAGGTTTCAAGAGGTACCACTCCCCCATTGTTCAGCAACAGAATACTGTTTTTCACATATACAGAGGCAGCAAAAAACACGTATCTTATATAACCAATAATATCTTCCAAGCACAATGCTGGGCACCAAACTGAAACACCTTCAAGCCACAGACTGCACAGCTGTAGTGGTTTAGGGAGAAAACGCCTTCTCATGACTCGAAGCAGTAACGCTACCTATTAGCGCCCAACTGTCTTCACTGGCCACTTCTGCATGAAGAACTAGGTCAGATTCACACTGTGATATGTAACTCAGAATTGCTTCTGATTTTTAAGAAAACTTGTCTAGTGTCTATATAAAATATAAAACTCTCCTGAGGGGTTTAAATTACGTGATGCAGATAAAAATTTGTGCCTTTCCAAAACAGTGATTTTTTTTTTTTTCTTTAAAAGACATTACAGTGAAACTAGGTCAAACCGCTAGTACACAAAAAGCAAATAAATTAATATTTTACACCTTTTCCAAACCTAAATCCAAAAGAAGCCAGAAATACAAAAAATTCTTCCTTCACTCTCCCAAAGTCAGCTGGGGCTGGCCAGATTTTTTTGTTAGTAGTTTTAAAAGACAGACTGAAGGGAGCAAGGGAAGCCGCTAGGTGTTTCATGAGGAAGAGGGCATACAGCTTTGTGTGGTGAAGGGCACTGCTTCAGTCACAGGACAGTCTCCTGCTTCCTTAAATTTATTTAAAGGCCAGGAGAGAAGAAAGGCTTATAAATAATTAAGGCCAAGATAACTCTCAGGACATTTCCAAGTATGTGACTTGCTCCTCTATTACAGACTTCATATATTTAACTGTACCACATTCAAAGGAGCTGTACCATACTGTACATACCAAAACTGTACCATACTCAAAGTAAAAAAGAAAAAAAAGCATCTGATATGAAATGCACTTAAAGCAGAATGCTTTCTCTTACTTCATCTGCTTTTGTACGTAATTTCTGAAACTCCAGGAAGAAAGCAATTACTGTCAAACTGCAGCCTGTATTTACCAACAGCGCGTGGCACCCCTCCAGCATTCCTAGCACTGCAGGAGCAGCAGCACACCTAACAGAAGTATGTAACCCTGGGCTGGGCGCGAGACCGCAGCATTTGATGGAAGCTGCAAGTGGTGCGCGGGCCTACAGTTTTAGGGAAGAATAAAAATAACAGCGTATGGGAGACAGGACGCCTGGCACAATCCATCTCCATCTTGTTGAGTTCTGTCTAGAGGGGGAAATCTCTCCCTGTGAAATAGCCTTCTCTCCCTTGATTGCTCTCATATGAGGGTTTCATGCAGGTAGAACATGGCAAGGAGTATTTCAGTGCCTAACAAGGTGTCTGTATCCCACCCAGTTATGGGTGGAATTCCCATAAAGCCTGGTAAACTCTCAGGAATCAAATTCATCTCTGGAGAGATGAAAGGGGTTTTTAACCCTTTTATAATACAAGCCTTCTGCTACAAGGCCACTGTTTCAACTACTTGTTTATGCAGTCCCTGGCAAGACATGGACCTCATCCTCAGGCATTTAAATCTTTAAAAATTGTTAGGGGGGTTTAAGTATTACCCTAATCCAAATAGTAATAAACCCGCTAACATTCTCACCTCTACACTCTGGAAAAAAAGAGTCAAATTATACTTTCATTTCATTTTTGTACCTATTACAATCTCCTATGCAGAACTTTTAAAGTCTCTACGCATCTAGAGATCCCATACCCGTGTGCATGAACAGACGGCAAGGACTCTAGGACTTTCAAAGCAGAAGACAACCGCTGCTGTTACTACTACTGTGTGTCACCAGACACCAATATACAGTGGCTAAAGATCAAAAAGCATCTCTGTTAGCATTTCCACTGTCACAATTCCATCACAACTTTCCCTTTCCAGGAAAATTTCCATTCTCCATCAGATCCATCTTTGCTGTAACAGGTTATTATTTTTTTTTAATCTAAGTCGTTGTGTGTTTTCACTGTATCCCACTTGGGTCAGATTCTGCTTTCAGTAGCCCAAATAAAACGTATAGAGAGGTTTAAATAAATCAAAAGAATCACTCCGATTCGAACCAGTTAAAATTCTACCCTTTTTTTCATTTCTTTTGTTGCAATACCTGCAAGAGAGTACATACTTACTGACTCTGAAGTGCACAGGGTTAGTAGGTGCACCCTTTGTTATTCCCTCCTCCCCTGCTAAAGCATCGCTCTTTTTGTGTAAAAACACCTTTTTCTGCATGCACAGAACTGGGGAGTTTTGTGGATACAAATCTATCAGGCAGACACCTAATTATTCTTCTTCTGTGTCAAGGTGCACAAGTACCAAGTATTTTTGTAGATCTCACTAAGCCAGTGTCTGCCAAACAGTCTCTATCACAGATGTGAAAGATGTGAACTTCCCAAACTGGAAATTAGAGCCTCATCCATTACTTCGTTACTCGTCCATCCAGAATACCCTCAACAATCCAACAGGTCTTTCTAATGCAATTACTGATGAAGGACTCTTTTTGAGTTACTGTAAGCATTCACATTAGGAGTAACATCTGCATAAAGTAACATGCCTAAATGATGCCTGGGTTGCCAGTGTGATCAGTTTTAATCCACAAGAATATGAGTAATTGAGGCTGGAGTTTTTACCACTCACCTGTACACTTTGCAGAACTTCGTGTTCTAAAGTTAAAGAGAAAAAAAAAACAACAACAAAACAACAAAACAAACAAAAAACCAAAATGCCAGACTCCAGTAGTTTTCCTTCCTGGACAGGAAATGCTGCCTGTCTGGCCATGCCAGGTGTCTGCAGCAGCTCTACCTCTCTGCCACGGCAGGGTTTAGGATGCAGCAGCTAACCATTTCAACCTTCTCACCCCTTGGCTATGTTATTGCAAGACCTCAAATTAGACACAGCCAAGAGTGATCGGTGCCTGGATGGCACCTGTCCAAGGATGCAGTTTTGTACCTGAGGCAGTCTCATCTAAGAGCTGACTACTGCCAGGAATGGGAGGGAGGTCCTGCTCTTCCCCACACCCCCTTAATTCCAGAGCACGTTGCCACAGCTTGTCTTAGGCCAGCTCTGGAAATCTGCCGGGACCTCCTCCTGGTTGAGCCACTTCACCTCCCTAACTTAGTAAAAGAATCCTTTTCAGCTTGGTTAATGAGTTTAAATAGCTGGGTGGAGCCCAGCATGAGTAGCTCACCTGGCACAGGGAAAAGAGCAGAACCACACAGCTCAGAGATGGAAGAGTAAGACCGAATCTGCCTTAATTAACAGCAGTCGGTCAGGTCAGCTGAGCAGTTTGTGAAATCACAGCCCAAGGAAGGCTCCTGGTCTCAGCAGGCAAGGGAACCCCCCAGAACACATTCCCATTCTTCCCGTATGCCAAAGCTACATTAGAATAAAAGCTACTTTCTCCAAAATAGCCAGTTGATTCAAATCACACTACTTTATTTTATTTTTTCCAAAATAAAGCAATTTATCCTCTAATTCAATGTCCATAAGAGGAGTTCATATTGCAAAATCTAGATGGGTTGTGTTTTCTACACGGACAAACCATCCAGAAGAAGAGAGAGAGACCAGCATTTTGGTATTTTGGCACGTCCTTCTTTCAGAGCTGGGACTACATCTATCCTCTAAATGCCACCCTTTGGAACAAGCACCACGTCCTGCATCCTAAATTTTTACTAAACCCTTCCTAGCAATCAAAGATCAGGAAAACCTAACCATTATTGTAAGGGCCAACTATTTAAAATCAATTATATTCAGGTGACTTAAAACCTCTCAGAAGATTTGACAGGATTTTTCACTTTTTGTCCCTATTTTACCCCACTGACTATAATCAGTAGCAACACAGTATCAGCACCATTTACTTTTCCTTTCAGTTAGTCACCTTTGTGAAAGGTTTTCAACTCCTTCAGACTTGCCAAAGCTATAGTGATTTTGAGAGATTACGTTTCCTGCTAAATGTGATTGATAGGCATGCAAAACCATTATAAAAACAGTGAAGGATATGCTGAGTAAAAACCACAGAAAAACTTCTTACAGCATGTTTTCGTTATTCTCTCATGTTACAAAGACATGAGTAAAACTAAAACAAAAGTTCTAAATACAGGATAACATGAAAAGCAGAAGCAACAGCTCTAACAGAGGGAAGTATCAGATACATAGTAAATTTATACACTCCAGTGCATTCACACGAGTTAAACATCCACTAGCACAAACTAGTGCCAGTTGTTCTATAATTTCAAATGATGCAATAAAAAATTTGTTAAAAATAAAGACAAAAAAGTTCAAACATCACCTAACTGGCTTTAATGAAAAAAAATACCTATTCTCAAGAGCTGGCTGCAGTTTCACTTCTGTATTGGGATTTAGCAACAGGACAGTGACAAGAGAGCACTTGGAGATTAAGAAGCAAATAGCCACAATGCTTGCGAGACTGCATGATCTGCCTGCAGCTCGTTACACGGGTACTACCGCTCCCATGTCAGATGAAGACTAGAAGCTGCCCACCTGCATTCACGCAGTGCTGCTCTCAGCTGAGACCCCCACGGGAAGGTATGTTACCCCAGCAAAATATGGTCCTCTGCACTTAATAAAGGTCTGATATTTCTGCTCCTGCCTTTCTTCTGATTTTAATAGGGGTTATACAACTGAGTTTCTACAATTTCTACTCAAGCAGTGGTCATGCTTGTCTACCTCCCATTCTCCTTCGCTTCCTTTAATATATATATTTGGCAGATTATAAAGTCTTTCAAATGAGCAGAAACTAGACAAACTTGGGTTATAACTACAGATTTACAAAATGCATCACACTAGCTCTAACTCTAAAGATTGCAAAAGTCAAAAAGGTACCTATTTAATGTAAGGAGGTTCCCACACACTGGGATTCCTTGGCCAACCAGGAAAAAAGATGTTTTCTGTAAAAAAAAAAAGTCTGTCTTGTAAAACCCAACGAATCACACATACAACTGGGAGAGAGGGGAAAGATCAGCAAGAAGCACTCAACTTGCAAGAAGTCAAATGTAAACAGTGTGGTGGCCCCTCCAAACTGCAAATCTGCCTTTTTCCTTATGGGAATGAGATCCAGTGCTGCCCCTACTGATGACAGTAACCAGACTGGCACCAAGTGAAGCAAGACCATACCTGCAGGCTTACAGTAAGAATAAAAATTTGTCCAGTTTCTTGAAGTTCGGTGCAATGGTATACTTCCCAAAAGAGGCTCAATTAATCACATTCAGATATTAAATAATGAAGCAGGATAACGCAACGGAGGATGTGTAGCTGCGGATAAGCAACGAGAGCCAAGTGTGATGGCGTAGAGTAGAAAGGGAGGAGAGGGAGAGAGGAAAAACAAAATTAAAAAAGCATGCACACTGTACATCCTAACCCACAACCAGGCACATTTAGTTACTTAAGTAGATATTTCATACACGATCATAACATAAACTTTTGAACTTCAATGGAAAAAAAGCTTCTGCACCACTCAATGCGTTAAAAGCATCGATGCTACAAAATGCTGAAAATATTCCTCCAAGTTCTATCAAAGGAGGATTATATTGTGGGCACGTGCATGTTATCTTTACTGAATATAGGCCTTGATGTAAATCACACAGCCACAGTCCATGAATAACTGCGTTTGTTTCGACAGCAGAACACCTCATCTGAAATACAGAATAGCTGCCGGAAATGAGCTAATGGTACTTTTCTTTCTGTATTAAAGGATTATTTTCCAGTGCCCACTGTGTGGGCTTAAACACTAGCCTGAAACAGTCAAAATACTTAGAAGTAAGATTTATGGCTGAAGGCGGGGGGGTAGGGGGAACCTTCTTTGTAGCGACTGACTTCTTTGACCGGTGTCTCAGAATTACAAGGCTACAAAAGGACCCCTCTCTGTGAGCAGCCCTCTGCGTTCTTCCTTCATCTCTGTTGCAGATCATATTGATAAACAAGATTTGAAAGCAATTACCTGGTTATCACAGAGCTAGACAGTACACAGGAACAGATATTATTAACAACAGATGTCATGTTTTTTTCTAATAATTTTTAACAGGGAAACTCTTACACCTCAAATACCACCCAACCCATCAATATGAATCCTTCATCACTAGTACGTTTCTCAAAAGTTTTCAAAGGAGCTTGGGATAAAAATTACGAATTTACTTCCACAGCACTCCAATAAGTGCAGCTAATTGCATTCAGAGGAAGGAATTGTAAAAACTGTAATCCCATATTTTTTCATTGTACAAAAGCATAATTTTTCTTTTTTAGTTATACCAGTACTATAATAGATAAGTTCAGATTGGATGCTTATTTCCTCTAACATGATTTGTAATTAATTCTACTCAAGAGAACAGCTTTGCACTGAAGGCTAGTAAAACTGTAGTAGTTTTGGAGTCTAAAATGCAAGTTGCAGCTTTATACACAAAACCACTGTAATAAATTCTAAAAACTGTGGCATGCTATTCTTTGCTCAGCTTTTGTAATAGTGCTACAATAAATGCTTTACTACCTTTCCCCATAAGTCTGGACAAAATAATCACCCTTTATGATAGCTGATGATAGCTTTATTTGGAATCATACTTGAGGTTATCAGCTTTTAATGAGATTAAAGCCTAATTCTTAATAACTGACCCTATTAGAGAAGGTAGTTGCTTTGAAACACTTCAGAGGGAAAAAATGCTTTGCAGAAACTTTTACTCGCTGATGACCTGAAAAGATAATAAAACAGCTTTATTCCTTGCTCAGATTAATCCACTTTTATGTTAACGTTCTAGCATACAACTGGAGTAACAAAGGCCAAAACTGAGTTGTAAGCTTGCGATCCTCCTTAGCTCACAAAATAGACTTCGCATATTAAAATGGAGAGAGGTAAACATTAACATCTAATATTAACATTTTCTTATTTTGCTGTTGTTCACAAGCAATTCAGATCTAAAACAGATAAGTTAGTCTGACTTTTGGTTCTCATATGAAAAGCAGTAAGGTTACTCCAAATTTAAGTTGCACAATTTATGAAAGAAACCAAGACCTAAACACAACCCGCACAAAATCAAAACATCTTCTGTATGACCACAGGTAGGTGTATTTGTTGTACATGCATTTCAAGGTGGCACAAATAGGCCTTTGTCCATTGTAGTGGCCACTGAAGTGCTACTGAATGCAAGCAAAGAAAAATACTATATATAGATTATGTAAGTTTGTTTTCTTATTTATAAATACAAAATCTAACCACCAGAACAGAAGAAGATGGGGTAAAATAAAAAATGGTTAAACAATCTCTCTTGTATATATCATGTTCTCTGTTTGGTATCACATAACTGGACTTGCAGAGTCTAAGGAGATGAGGTATTTCTAACATTTACACTCAGGATTAATTAGAATGCAGGGAGAAGCAAGAGAAGAAACAAGAAACAAAAATAAAACGAGTGGAGAAAACTCATGTGGTACAGCCTTTCCTGTAATTCTGTCTCTGGTTAGCAAGTTGGAAGCATCTCATTTCTTTAACTTGAAGCCTGGTATTCACATTCCTCTGCAGCTTAATGTGGACATTGACAAAAGACCACACTCGCGTCTTAAAGGAGCTAAATGATTTAGCACAGCAAGCCCACAAGCTATGAGATGGAGAGCAAGAAACCTTATGTTTACGTCCACTTTAAAGAAAAAGGAAATTGGATTTCATAATCCCCAGTTCTACCACAGAAGTAGGCAATGCCATATGGATGTACTGGTCACATTTAAAAAAAAGAAAGTAAATCTGTCCTTTGCAGTTGTGAAGACACTCGTACCTACTGAAGTGCTGTTCAGTACGGCCACCACTCCTTTGAAATCAATGTACCTGTACCTACTGAGCATAGGAGCGAGAAACGCCTCCAACCACAGCCGTTCTAGAACCAGTGCTGAATGGCAAAAGGTTGAACAGAAATCAAGCTGCAGATCAAGATGTGATACTGGTGTGCGTTTTATTGAACAATTTACCACAAAGACAAGTCTGCGGTAATACAAATTCCTATTATCATGGAATAGTAAGTTGCTGTATATGATGAAAAAAACGCAGCAGACAAAACCATGCATGTCTTAAAGCAACATCTACCGCATGGAAGGCGGCAGTATCAGCGGAAGGGAAATAGAAGCACTCCCCACCAAGCAGCTGGTGCGCTGCAATTCAATCCTGGCTGTTTATTACTGCTAAAGTTCATCATTTCCATTTGCAGAGACAAGGCTCCGAGACAAACTTGCCAAGAATTAACCAGTTTGCCTTTTTTATAAAATGATTAGCTGTGCTTTTGAAAGAGTTACTAAGGACCAAAGGGTCACAGGGTAATTATTTACAGAACTGATGCCAGGGATGAAACAACAGATAAAGCCATTACAAAGACCATGCAGAGCAAGGAATGAGAAACTCCCACAATGTGTTGACAATCCCTGTGAAGTGCGATTCAGCTGAGAGATAGCACCAGCTCTGCTCTTCCCTCTCGATACTAATAGACTATAATGACAATACAACATTTGACTCAAGACCTTCAGTTCTCCACTTCCAAGTTCACACTGGAACTACTTAAGTAGAAAAAAAAGAAGAAATCAAGCCCACCACATGGAGATGTCATGAAGAAGTGACATTGCCTTGCTTTGGTTTGGAAAGGTATTCAGCTCAAAATTCAAGTATTCCCTTTCAGCTAAATAAAAGCTACGTTTGCAGTACAAACCACTGTCCCACACCTCAGTGTAAGGAGGGTTTATAACCTGCTCTTCTGGGAGGGAGACTGGCGGCAGCAGAGTTCAGTCTTGACTCTCTAAGAGGGAACAGGCACTGGGAATGAGTTTTAAGTATCCTCATGAAAGAAAGCACAGCTCTTATCTTCCCCAGCCACTCCCCCCACCACTGCAGAATACAGGACACTCAGTCCAAAAGTATTTTCAGTGCCTAAATATAACACAGGCATTCACATAGCATAAATAGGAGAATCCTTCTGAAGGGCTATCTTCAAAATAACCTCCATTTCTATGTAAAACTAAAGTTCAAAGTCATATACTAGCATGTCAAATTCAGGATATCCTTGTAAGAATAATGAATTTATTGTTATTGTACCTGGCTATTTTTATAAAGTTTCTAGAAGCAAGAGACATGAAATGTGCTTAAATGACTACTCATATACCTTTGTGTTTCTCTTCAGTCACAAGCCAAGAAGATTTGATGGAATATGGCCATATCCTTATGGGATTTCACAACATCAGTTTTCATTGGCAACCATTGATTACCTATCCCAAAATCGAGCTGCTACATTTTTTCAGTCTTTTTTCTAAACTTTGATATATAAAGTTGTCACAGTAAAATATAGCTGGCCCTTAATCCTACAGTTTATGCCAAAAATAATATTAAACTATTAGAATCACAAAGCCTAGAATTCAATTGGAAAAATAATACTGCAAAATATCCAAGCATAAACATTACATCAAGAAAGAATAAGGGAAAAAAAGTGGAGTTTTGAAGAAAAGCTAATAGGTAAAAAATAAATTAGAGAAAACCAAACCAAAACAAATAGTAAACCCTCACAGACAGATGACTGACAGGGAATCCCAAAAGGTCACAGAAACAAAATCTAAAGGACAGCCCAAGAACCTGTTCCTTGTTGTGATCCTCCTACTCCATCAGGTGTTCTGGTAGAGGAAACCAATCATCATTAATTTCCGAATAAAGTGTCACTGAGGACCATTAAATGCCATGCTATGAAAGGATTTGTTCCCCTTTCTAACCACGTTAGCCCGTCTGAACAATCGGCTCCCACAGGACACAGCATTAGCTGTTCACAGCTATCGAAAGCGGTAACACAGCTGCACCATAAATAACCGGTAGTGAATTAAACTCTTAAAAGTGACAGGTATCTTCAGTTCTTACTGGAGCAAGCGTGTGCCAGCTTGGGAGATGTAGCATCCCGACACCACCTACTGATGACAGATGAATCTCAAAATCCTCCGTTACTACCTCTAAACACTCAAGTAAACCAGTCACTCTAACTGGCAGAAGGATGCATGCACTGACAGATACGCGTCTTCTGACAGTGACAAGGGCAGCACAAAATCTTCTACCATGTTTTCACAACTGAAATTAAAATAAATTAATTAGTAGAACCACAAGACCAAGTTCATATTGCAGGGTCCTTCTTCAGGTCACTGGGCTAAACAATGTTTTGCTTGCTAGTAAGACTCAAAGAGTGCCCTCTTCTTACCATGAGGTATGAAAGTGTTCAGCCTTACAGGAGAAAAAAAAAACAAACAACAAACCACAACCCATCACTGACATAAAGTGGAGAGAGAATGGGGAGGAGGAAAAAAAAAAGATTGGCAAAGATAAGCAAAGAACATAGAGAAAAGATTCCTCCAGTGCAGATAGGAAAGGGCAAAAAACTTTCCAGCTGTTGGCCAATTTTTACAAGTTTCAAAAGTGTTCTGAAGAAGTAAAACAGTGGGTGGCATGAATCCCATGTAATATACATAATTCAGAAGACCAGACCCTTCTCCTAAACTTCTTTGCCTATTCAGGCTGCATTTTTTTTTTTTCCACTGCAGCCCAAAGTTCATCTACTTTTTTTTTTTTTTTTTTTTTTTGAGTAGAGAGCTAGTAAAAAGCAACTCTCAACTCATCTAACTTGTGTTCTAAACAAAAATACGCACCAAAATCTGGGACTTATACCACTGATCAAAAACAACGCTAGAAACCACCTCAACCCTAATTTATCTTTTAGCTCTTTCAGTACAGAGGTCCAACACAACTACTCAATACCTATTTTCAAGAGTGAGGCTAATCCATTTATCTGTGTTATTATCCAGAGAGCAAAGAGAACAATTATACCACTCCATGAAAATAAGTTCACACATTGCTATCAACTCCTGAAGGTTCACTTCTGTTCATCTAGGACCTCACAGAAGTGAGAATGATCTATTTGTGTACAGATGTAAAAAAATATTACAGTAGTTTGAAAAAGTTAACATGGTGAAGCTGGCCCACTGTGGAATCAAGACTGCCTGCCACCCGAAACATCAAATAGCCTCCTGATTTCTCCCTTTGCTTTACCTTGAGACAGTTTTTATGCGTCTTAAAGAGTTCTAGAAAACAAAATTAACTATTTTTTAGCCAAGAAACGTAATAATGTACTACATAATTTCCTACCACTACTACAGCTACCTGTGGAGTCTTAAGAAATTACAAACACAAGACAAGTTTGTCTGGGATCTTGAGAATTGAAGGGAGATGTTCAGGCAAGAAGACCTACATTAAAGAATGGCCCACACAGTTGAGGAGGTTTGAACACCCTCTTTCAGCTGGAGAAACGAGACAGGAACGACATAAAAAGTCTCAAGTGGTATTAAAATTATGTGCCTTAGCAGTATTCCATATATAGTTAGCTCCCCTTCATAGGGTGGTACCCTGAATACTGCACAACGAAAACAGAGGAAGAGTTTGGCTATAGACATTGGTATAAAGCTGCTTTTATAAGTATTGTTTTCCTCCTACAGAACAGAGAGTGAAATATTCCACGTAACGTTTTATTCTCCTGTAAATGAAGAATACAGCAGGCAGACTTCCTGTAGTGGAACACACTTTTCTTTTCCATACGCAATTTAAACTGCCAAGTTTAAACAGAGAAAAATACTGTATGTATCCATGGATATCTAATTTTAGAAAGACAAACAGTTCTCCTGCTCCAGCAGCGGGGAAAAAGATGGTAAGAAACAAATAGTTATTACAAGTCATATGGAAAGGAACTATGACAGTACATGACGTGCGCAGAAGGTAGTATGGACTGAGCTGGGCAAGTGTCCATGAAATGGACACATTGGCAAGTGTCCTTAGAAACAAGCCTTCTGTGGGCTCTGCGTCTGAAATGGACTGACTACAGTCAAAACCATCACATCTTATTGGCAGCTTGATAAATTAATTTGTCCAAAATGGAAAAGCTTTGAGAGGCTCTAAAGGCCTTTGCAGCCATTTTGAAGCCCTCTACTATGTTAGTAACCACTGAGACTGGCATTATTACGACTGCATGAAAGGAACTGTAACGTCTGCATTTTTTCCCCAAAGCCACTGTGGTTTTGGCTTACAGAATTTGGCCAGAAGTCTTCAGAAACTTAGCTAGGAGATTTTCATATCTAGAATCCGAAGCAGAGAGCATCTAGATAGTTTACTACATGCAAACAGACCTTCATGACAAATTATAGTTCTTGCAATCAAAAAAGAGTAAAACCCAGCATCTGAAATGTACTATGAACACCCCAAAGGGAATACAGACTGAAAATCAAAACAAAAAAAATTCCAAGAGACTGCTGAAATTTATTTCTTTTCTAAGAAAAAAAGAAAGTCACATTTCTCAAAACGAATACCTGGATATACTCGTAGATGGCCTGGAACACTATATAACAACCAACAGACCTGCTTGAGCAAGCCAGGAAACATAGGACACTATTAGTAAAGAGTTTTCTGCTTTTTTTTTTTTTTTTTTAAATAAGAACTGGCAACACAAAAGCTTCTGTGGAGAATGCATTTTCTGCTGACACAAAGATACAGAAAACCTTTGGAGATGCACTGTTTCAAAATATTTTGGATGCTAAGTAAAAATTCTAATTGTAAAAACAAATCATGCATGCTTGAATTTTAAAGTTTATTTTCTACTTTAGTTTTAGGCAACATAATAAACATATTGAAACCTTTAAAGGAAAATGTTTATGTTCCCTATAGGACACATTGTTTCTGTATGAAGAGGTATACCAGTAAACAAAGGCAAGCACCTAGAAAGAGAAAACAGATAAAACCCAGTATGTTACGGGTTCTGGAGCAGAAGGCTGGACTGTCTTTACAAATGGAGTATCAGTGCTGAAAAACTGGTGCCCTTATATTTACCTTAAGAAGCTGTTAAAGGTAGTGGCGCTTTCCTTAATAAAAAAAAATCACTAGTCTCCACTACTAGCAAAAATGTATTCCTGTCAACAGAATAAGGTTCCTCAGAATCACAAACTGTCTAATTAGCAACCAAGTTAGCTAGTTTCAATTATGAACAAGCTTTATAATTCAAATATACCTTCAGGTAGTATTATGCAATTTATAAAACACTTTCATTCTTTAAATTAACTAGATCCTTGAAAACAAGAATTGCTATCTCACCTTCAGAAGTGAAACCTCTCCTGCATTTCTGATCTCTTGTCCAGAATCAGCAGACAAAACTTTACCAATCCTCAAGGCATGCTGAATCCTATTTAATTTCCAGGTCACCTGGACTTGAAAATCATGTTTATTTTGCTTCCTCACCTCTTGCACATAGAAACTCCCCACTAGCTTATACCAATCACAAATATTTATCATAAGAAATCAAATTAGCAATCTTCAGATGATCGTAAATGCTTGTTTTTATTTGTTGACAGTATCATTAACAGGAGGCAAATGCATCTTATCGAGGAGGACAGAGAAAGGAAAAATAATTGGACTATCATTATATCCAAAGTATGACAAGGCTCATGACTCTTTAAGGATAGACACTGAGAAGTTATTGTCCAAACCAAGAAACTGCTAACGCTAAATCCCAAGAGATATATACCCTGTCCTTAAGTTCGGTAAAATATTGGCCAGAGATGCACCTACTGTTCAATGTCATTTGCAGTTTAATTATCTTGATTAATACAAACATTAAAGTATAAAAAACTAAAACAAACTTAATTTAAGTAGATGGTCTGAGAACAAAGTAACCATCCACACCCACCAAAAACCCAAAAATTCTGTAGAAAGTCCAACTGAAAAACAAAATAACAAAGCATCTTTTAAAGAACAGGTTTGAAATTTACTATAAAGTCTAGAAATAGCCAGTGAACAATTACAATTATGAATTTAGCTTTCCAAATTACAACTGCATTGTGCAATTTCAGCAAGTTATGCTAGATCCCATGCAGGGCACTAACATTGCCCTCTCAAACTCCTACCAAGACATTATAAATTACAGAGTAGTTGATCTAACTCTCTCTGTGGTTCTTTGTTAATGCCTGGCTCAATTTTCTGTTTCCTTATTTTTATCACACATGAGAACATTGGGATATTTTGACTACTTACAGTGTTCAAAATGTTTTCGAATGAAAATAGCCAAAAGAATCCAAATAAAATTAATCAAGGGAAAATAATGATACATGACACTCATTTCCCTCTGTTAAAACCTTGCTTTTTAACCCAAATTTTATCTGCTAAAAGTTTACCAGCCAGATTTCCTCCCCCTGCTCCAGCCACTCAGGCACCGCAAAGTGGCTGAGTCTCTCTCCCAGCAGCCAGCCAAGAATTCCCTAATTTCCGACCCATGCAGTGACCCAGGCTGGAACGCTGGGCCAGAGGTGCCCTGACAATCAGGTAGTCCTTGTTTTCCACTGTCTGTGCTGAGCAAACCTCAACATAAATTCTTGTATTGTTTGAAAAGAACTTTAAAACAAACCAAACAAAGGCTCCTAAGTATCCCTGTCACAGGGAGCTGAAGCACGTCCACGAACACACACCAAAAAAGTTAAACGACATATAATGTTGCTTAGGGATCCCAAACCCCAGTCATAAGTATGTGTTCAAGCACCGACAGCCAGAGTGGACTGAAACACGATACGGTCTCTTTGATACAGCTCACTAGTTTAGAAGGTGGAGGGGCCATATCCTATTAAAAATAACAGGAAATTGACCACAGCAATAAATCTAAAGCTTTGGCTGCTCAATTTCTTATCTTCCATGAGCAGTTGTTGGTGTGCAAAAACCATGCAACTCTTTCTTTTTAAAAAAGAGAGCAAACAAACAAGTAAAAATCAGTGCAAAACTGGAGCTTCCACTGGATGCCACTTGGTAATAGCTTACATCAGACAGTCACAGCCTTGAGAGGCCTGGATCCCCGAGATTTTCTCCCTGTCATGCCAGGATATCCTGTTATATTTTGATGGTTTACTGCTGCCTCCAGGCAAAACCGTGTCACTGAGAAAGTTAAGTCAGTACGCTAAGACTGACAAGTCCCAAGGAATCTCATCAGAGGCTTTGGCACTTCTGACAGGACTTGCATTACTCTTTTCAAGCAATTTCTGCACCCAAGTGATCTCTCTATCTCCTCTGATAGCATTTTTCTCTTTATCTACTGAAACAAATTAAGATCTGAGACGACAGCAGCTTCTTCTAATGGCTTACCAATGCTTAAAAGGGACTGCACCGGCAGTGTTATCTCTGTGAACCCCACTAGTGGAGAGAGAGTTTCTGCTGGTCTGGAGAAAAAGGGATGGGGGGCGGGCAGGGAAGGGGTAGCCAAGCCTCTTCCTTGAATGGAATAAAATACATATGCCAAAGGATTTCATTCAACTGGCAGAGACTACACTGAGCTTTTTGCCAGCATAACTGTATCTATTATGGGTATGACTTGTTTTCCCACTCTTAAAAGGCAGAGCTTTGCCAACAAAACTTTAAAGACTAAGACCAACAGTGTGGGTGTGGGGCTCGGTTTGTTTTCAGTACACATGAGTGAAGTTAACCATGGTCCAGTTTCCTGCCAATCTAATCCACACATCACGTAACGCCAGTATTTTCTTTGTTTCTTATTCTGATTAGGTCCTACAAGCATTTATGGAGCAGACTTTTCAGGCAGGCAACCCTCCTCTGAAACCATTTATTTTTTTAAAATCCCAGTGTAAGATTCCATAGGTTGAAAAAATAGCAGGGAAAGGTGGTTCAATACAAAGGGCAGATATCTACTGTAAGAGCTAAACGCACTTCTAAAACATGTATATTTTGCCTACACTTAGACAACCATGACATGCTAGTTGTATGAGGTATTTACGATGGAAAGATCAAACCACTGCACCTACTGAAAAAAAACAAAACCAACAACCAACAACAAAAAAACACTCTTCCAGCCCTAGAGACTTAAAATCCAGAAGCTGAACCTCCTTGCACTAGGACTAATTATAGCAGAGTAGTTGCAACATGTTTGGAGATCACCTCACCTATGAGTATGTGCCAAAAGCAGGGCTCAGTTCTCTCCTGCTAGTTCTCTCCTGCTACCCTGGAGGATGGTGGAAGGGAAGTAACTTCCATTTTGGATCCTGCAGGACCCCCTTTGGAAATATATGTAAGAAACTGAGTTGAAAGATCTTCCTCTCCCTTGCATAGATTATTTTTGTAAAGCTGCTTCTTTGACTGTCAATGCTATGCTAGAGCTGGGACTGCTCCGTGCAACTTCTGATTTCAGTCACCCGATTTTGAATCTCAACCAGTTCCTGATCCCAAGCATGAGGAAGACACCACATATTTTTCAGAAGATCTGCCTCCAAGCTCAAAAGCTCGTTAGCCAAAAAGTTCCATTTCTTGATATTACTCCTAGATAGTCTCTTCTCTAGCGTTGAAAGGCCCAATCAGAAGTCCACAAACTGCATGGTGATCCCACTGGCAGGAAAACTATGTTACATTGCCAAAGGAATCAACATCAGGCCACCAAAATGACTTTCCACTAGCGTATTAGAAGGGAGAGTTAGAGCTATGGAATTTCTTCATGCTTGAGGGCTAACTCTTACCAACACCAACTCATCTGTCATATATTGTTTTATGACTGCTTTGATTTCTTCTTGCTGCAAAATAAGGGAATGCACATCAGAAATGTTACGGACCACCAGATTTGCTTCATATATTATCAAAGCTAAACACTCAAGCATTTTATGGAGATTAAGAGATTAGAGTCCAAGAGTTTTTACTCTTCTGTGTGCAAGGCTCTCTCTTTCAATCAAATAAAAAAGTGGAGTTCAAGGTATGTTGTTAATTCCTGAGGGGAAATGATACATAACCCACATGCACAAAGAAGTTGGCTTGCATGCGGTTGTTTTTACAGCATGGAATCTGTTTCAATCTATGTTTGTTTAACAAGATGCGAGTCTAACAATGGTAATTTACTAAAAGCTTGTGCACTAAGTATGTACAATACCAGAAACAATGGTCATAACTCCTTCCAAAGATACAAAAGCATCTACAAAACTATCAAAACATAAGCACTGCCCTGGATTAGCTGTTTCAAAACCCCACATTCCAAACAGCTTCATCATTTCAATAATCCACCTATAAAAACTTCAATTTTGGACTACTGTGTCACATTCCAGCAACGAGTTACTGCTAGTGAATTCAGCACAAAATTTCACTATTTGTATTTCAATTGATTATTTTTTTTTAATCCATAGTATCATTACTGTTTGCTCAGACATCTTTTGCAACAGTAAATCTTGGCTTAAGTATTGTACTAGAAATACCAATCGTTTAAATGGCTATTTACTATTAAGCTCCTCAATCTATATTTAAGCACTTGAATAACCAGCTACTCCTACAACTAATGGTCAGTGACAACACAGCTGCAGGAGGCAAAATGGCATTCTGCCTTTCCAACAGGCCTGTTTGTCAATGCCCAACCTGCATCCATATGGATTACAACCATAATCACATTTTGAAATGATTCATTATTTACAACAGTTGTTTGAGGCTTACTAGCCGATATTCTGTTCTCTCTTAAAGGCCAATATAGCTAAATGAAACTTTGTGAAGAACAACCTCTGCCTTTAGCTATTGCATCAGATAGGTCAAAACTTCTTCAATCCCCACCCTGTGTGTTCCCAACACAGGTACATTACAGAACATATCTCACAATAATTTATGCTAATATCTTACCTGCTTAGTGTCTCTGACGAAGACCAAACTTTTCTTCATCTTGCTGAACATGCGTACCGTGAAAAAATGTTGATACAACATTTGCATTTTGCTCATAAAATCAGAGCCCAGATACAGTTTTAAGTCAAAATAGCGTGGAAACTTCTAAACGGGCAAGTCGCTTCATTAAAAAAGAATCAACCAGAAAACAACCAGGTGTAGGAATTCTCATCGAGGCTCATCATCATTAGAAAACAATTAGCAACAACAACATTTAAAAAGTGTGTTAAAAGCGCTAGTAATATTTGCTTGTCAACAACAGACACTTACTTAATGCACAAACCTGTTCCTGAGGACAACTGTGGGGGTTTTTGCACACAGTTAAATGGTAGTAAGGTCTGTAAACTATGGGTGTTTACAGTGCACTTCTTACTACCTTCAAAAATAAAGTGTTTCATGTTTCAGGTACATTTGGTCTTAATCAACTGCGGCAATCAGTTAACCATCATTCAATCACACATACTTGGAGGGTGACTCATCAGATGTCAGGTGTTTAACTTGCATGTTCCTCAAGTAACCATCTAGCTGCTGACATTTTTTTTCTCCCCTGTCTCCAAAGCACTGTGCACAAATGATCACAGTAGCAGAAAATTTGCATCAGAGGATTAATATCATTAGTTATCATGGTTAGGATTAATATCATTAGGAGAGATCTGCAATGCCATAACTGCTCTGAATCTTGTAGCAACCATGAGCTAAGCTGCAAGTTGTCTCTGGAAAGAAAATAATTAAGGGAATGGAATTTCCCAGATGATCTGGAAATCCTGTTTTTCTGGTAATGTTCTACGGCTCTGTTACCCTGCCACTACAATGCAGGCATCACCATTATTCTATTTTTTAAAAAAATAACAAATTCAATGGTGCTACGTATTTGAAGTAGATCTGTCATTTTAATTAAGTACATTTCAAAAAAGTACCAAGGCATACACCTCATTGTTTTCCCCATTTCTGGCAGGTGTCAATGTATGCAGCACTCATAGAGCATCTGGTTAGCAAGATGTGGCAGCCTTCAAGTTTTGGAATTCCTTTCAGCGCTTCTCTAAAAGAGAATTGTTTTGATCACCAGGTTGGTCCAGATGGTATCTCAGAGCTGTCCGACGACTCCTTTCAAGATAGCTGCCACTACTGTACCAGAGGGGCAAGCAAACAGGCTTTTCAAAGCAAGCCATCACTACCAGAGATGATCTATCTAAGGAAGTTCATAACATCTAAACTCTGTAATAAGCACTGACAGGAGAGTTTTTGTAAATGAAAACTCTTTCTCCAATGTGTCAGACTAGAGCTTTGAAGTCTCACGCAGCTGCTAGGCTGGTAGCACCAGGCAACGGATTTCCTCAGAACTCTCTGAGTGCTGATCCTAAAATTGCAGCAAACAGCCTATATGGCTGGTTCGGACTGGAGAGCCTGATCCCACGGCTGGCAGGATGTCGGAGCTTGCATGGAAAAATCAACACACTGGAAACACTTAACAGCAACACAAGGAGGCAAGAAGAGCAATTGTCTAAAAGTAAATACTGAAGAAAAGACGATTCCCATAACTAAAGCACGTTGTGCAATGCCTCATGTGCCTAGCAGTCCTCTTCCTGTCCCACCAACTCAAGCCAACCTCAAAAGCCAGAAGCCACCAAAAAACAAACAAACAATCAAAGAGCCCAGGATATCTCTCTGTAGCAACATTTAAATACAGCAGGCACAGCAGCAACACTGACAACCAATGCACAAAGGAAAAAACAAGGGGAAAGTCAAGCAAGTTGCTTCCATTTTGGTAGTGCCTGTTGTCTCCAGCACTGCTGCTATTAAAATACTCTGCGGGCCAAGCAAAGCCAAAGCCTTTCCTCTGGCCACTTTGCAATAACTTAATGCGATTCATCATGTAAACAAATAAATAAAATGCTTTCTTGATCCTTCAAGAAGAAAAAGTACATGTAGATGTACATGCAAAGAGATCCATCGATAACTGAAAGCACTGCAGACTTGAGCCATGCTTTATGTACCAAAAACATGTACAAATTATTTATAAGGGTATCCTAGACCTCTTGCAAAATAAGGCCAACTTTTCTGCAAACTGTATAAAAACCACTGTCATTAAACGCACCAGAAGCACTGTATTTCTGCAAAACCCAGACAATTTAATATAAATATTAACATTTTACAAATAGGTGCAATTTGTAGCAGTTTAACACAGTGAGAAAAGAAATGCCAGTATACATCTCAGTCTCTACAATTTAATCCCTGTTACTTACACTGAATTTTCATCTCGTCTGGACAGCTATCAGAAATTGCATTTTGCAGATACTAAATAAGTTTCGAAATGAAATAGTGAAGTGTTTATTTGTACCTTTCGGATGGAAGCACTTTAAGGAAAGAGTTAATGAATGTAACATGAGTTACATTACCTTTCAGTATATATAAAAATATATAAAAAGATACTGAAAAAGATACTTGGCACTATCTTTTCTACCATGGTGATGTACTACTTGCGGGGGGGGAGGGGGCAGATAAAATTAAGATGTAATTATTATTATCATTATTATTATTATTAACCCTTTATTACAGATAAAACAACTGAGATGTATAAGAGGCAGAAATGAGCTATTCAAGATTTCTTAATAACCCCCACCAACCAGAGAAACCGACGCCCCTCAATGCTTTGGAGAATTCCTTTGTCTAATCCAAACTGGAAGCGAAATTATCCTTCTGGAAGTGCAGAAAAAAAGCTATGCAGAGAAAGTGATTCTATCAGTATGATTAAGGAAATCCTCTTCTTCCAGATTGGTTTCCCCACCACAACACTGCAAATTCAACGAACCACATTCAGTCCAAGCGTTTAACAGCTATATACACTTTAGGAGCAAATATAACATTGTCCTTAAGCTACCAAGGAAAGAGCGTCATCATTGCAAGAAATGCTCCAAAAATAAATTCCAATGAATGAAAAATACTCCAAAAATAAATCCCAGTGAATGAAAAATACTCCAAAAATAAATCCCAATGAATGAAAAATTAGAAGTCATCTACTCTCCAAAATTACCCGATCTGATTTGGAAAATACAGCAAGTTCCTCAAATAAGGCAAAAAGATTTTAATATATAAGAACTATCAAAATAGCTCGTTAGAGAAATGAGGTCAATTTCCGAAACTATTTGTTACAGTCCTACATATCTCAATATATAAATATATTATTTCACTTGGATAAATGTTTTTCAATAAAAAAAAAAGACAAAATGCCAAAAAACATTCTCAGTTTTGTGAACACCAAATATTAACTCCATTAAAGGGATATGGAAAACATACCCATGTGCAAGATATTTTTATTTTTAATGCAAGGATTCACTTTGCCTGTACTTTCTCATTTTCTTTGAAAGGTGTGTTTTCCCCTCACCCAAACACTGAAAATGCAGTTTCAAGTATGGCTGATAAAGCCTATATTCCAAAGACTGCACATGAGTATTTTTAGCCTGTGCTCTAAATCAACAGAATATTTTTACTCAATGTGAAATTTTTAAATTAAATACCAAGTTAATAGTATTTCACACTAAAATCTGACAGAAAGAAATTAACTCCCCTGTGAATGTCACAAATATTGTTTTATTGTAAACGAAATTTATGTTACACCTCAGAATTAAAACACTTTGCTCAGAATTTTTCTGATTAACACTTTGTTGACCACAGAAATCAAAGTGAAAATGATTAAAAATATCTTTTCTTCAGCTTGTTAAGATGGATTATATAAAAAGTTTATTTAACAAAAACTTGCTTCTTTTTCCATTGGCCTTAGCAATTTGGAGAACAGAAGGGCGCTAATTCTTCAAGGTCTGAATCTAATAACTGACCGATATCCTCAACATGAGGCTATATCGCTGTCAGAGAAGCACTTTTTCTACATACACTAAAGTCCTCTCTATCTTGCCACAAACCGATGGGAACCCTCACTTGCTGTTTCCCCTTCCTACTTGGTGCCATTGTGACTGAGGCCAAGTCTCTCTGCATCTACTAATAACTGTTCTGCTTCCTTATTGCCACTGCAAAATCACTCTTCTGCTAAATGTAATCCAGGAATTTCTGGAGGCAGTAGCACAGGCAACCAAAACCACTGTACTGGAGAACCCCTTTCTTTCCTTTCCTATTCACTGGGGGCTCTGAAAACACTTCTCTTTGATGTCCTCCCACCTTCAGGGCAGATCATTGGTCCCCCAGGTCACTGTGCCAGGGCCACTGCTTGCTCTCCCTTCTTCTCTCCTGTAACTTTGCATCACTTCTTTGACGTGGCTGGTCTGGAAGGCTCCACGAACAACCCCACATCCCTTGTTGTTTGCACATATCTTGCTGTACCATACACATCGCAACAACAGAAAACATTTTTGAAACAGAAAAAGAAATTACTCTGCCTCAGACAGGCTTAGAAAGTCAAAGTCAGTTTAAAAGAGTTAACTAGATCTTGATTTGATGGTATCTCTTTAAAAGTCTCCAATAACTAAAATTAACTTTCTGGTTTTAAAATGTAATTTTCACATTGTAAACCCAAAAAGCAGAGGTATTTGAGAAAAGTAGCTTTAGATAGAAATCTGACCTCTGCTGAAAAAGCAGCATAATCTAGCAAAGGGGCAAAGAGATTCCTCCAAAAGAAGGGGTTTTTTACTGCTCTTCTACTCAGACGTGGAAAATTCACATCCAAATAATGTATTGCCAAACACCGAAATCAGTGAATTTCCTAAAAGCCATTTTGGAAGATACCACTGAAATCCTTCAGGAAGGCAGTCCACGGCAGAATCCTTTGTCTACAACAGAGTCTTCTTTCATTGGCATTATCCAAACGTGTTTCCTTACATGATGCGAACTACTGGACCTTTAACGCACATTACCATTCAAAGGGTACTGAAGCAAAATACTGACCTGGGCTAATAAATTGCAACAAGCCAACCATACCACTGCCCTTACACCTAACACAAACCTTGAACCCTGGTGCACTTCAAAGGCCCAACCCTGGCCGATGAATGCACTCACACAACAAAATAGACAAGCAATCTATATTTCTGTGTCCACACGTGCAGCACAGACAGGGTCTTAAACTCATAGCGGTGTCTGGTTTCATAACATATGCCCTTCCTTATCAAATGTCATTTGTATTGCCATCCCTGCATCTGTCTCCACAGATGTCATCCCATGTAATGAAGCATATGGGCTTAAGCTGACATTGTTTGCAAACAGGAAGAGCTTTTGGCAAGAGGAATCGAACATAAAGTGTTCTGCGGGCTGCCTCTCTTAACCCATCTTTGGTTGGCTCCTCTGCTCAGTTGAAACTGGTCGGCTACTTTCTGAGAGGGCAGAGTGCCAACCTAACAGATGGGCAGAAGTAAAGTCATGCCAAAGAACCAGAATGTGCATCTAATTTGATAATTAGGGGCTGAATTTCCCCTCAGAAATATTGCAATGGCAGCGCACACCAAGTTTCCAAGCTTAAGGGTAAAAGAATATGCTTCAGCTTCTCCAGCTGAGGGTTAATTCTGAACATGACAAAAAAACAACAGAAGTAAACCATGGAGGAGGGAGGAGACCAACCATGGGTTTCTATCATTCAGGATTAGTATTCTTCAAGGCGAGATGAAATAGAGAGAAGGGGAGGAAAGAAACAGTAAGATTAAGCCTTTATCCTGAAATAGGTCTCCACGAGGGACACCTGCAAATCTTGGCCAACACAGTTCTGTGGCCTTGCGGAAAATAATTTATGCTGAATAGAGATAAAAGCGAGGAACTGATGGCCACTTTATAAAGCATTAAACACGGCTTTCCTGTCCACAAGGAATAGCAAGCCAATAGCTAGTAAAAGGCAAAGGACAAAGAGTGTTTATGGCTCGGTGGAAATCAAACATAATAATGTACACACGTACTTGGAACAGTTGACAATTATTGTCTTGGTTTTGATATACAGTGATACAGAGCTATGGCATTCAAATAAAGTTAACGGTAAAAGAGAGACAAAGCTGGGGACTCAAGTGAAATTCTCTTTTCATAAATTTTACAAGTTTTCATGCAATAAGGCAGTGGTCCTGTAACTATTCTAAAAAGTCCTGTTGAAGCAGGCTCTTCTGGGCTGTTTTCCTCTTCATCTTGTGTGTTCCTTGCCCTTTCTCAAACCACTTTACTCAGAAGGACGAGTGCCAAGAGCCATGCAAGGCAGAGTATGGAAAAAACATTGTTCTAATTTATTCTTCTCTTTTCACTCCTAAAGTGACTCTTCAGATTTACAGCTTTTTTTTTTATAAATATATTAAGAGTAATAACTGCGATGGCTTCAGTTAAGCAGGATTTATAGGATTACACTTTGGATAAAGAAGAAATTTTTTTAATCCAAAAATTAAATTCATTTTTATCATATAGCCCCACACTGAAATATTCCAAGAAGCTAAGAGGTCGCTTACTCTCATCTCACCTACTTTGGAAAGACGACATTTCAAGGGGGCTTTCACATTGCTGGTGGAATGAAATTATCTCTCCAGCACAAGTAGTGTTCTATCTTCAGAGCAGAGCAGAAGGCTCAGCCTCAGAATTAAAATAATTTAAAAGTGATAGCTGGTAAGTGCCTAAAATCGCATGTGCTGCTTTACAGACCTCCACTGAGACATTTTGCTCTGAAGAAATTTGTCCATGAAACGTCCTTTGTTCTACTGTCAAATTCTGGCAAGCTACTTCCCAGTATAGCATGAGACTTAATTGGGCTTTTGTTTCATTACCGTCAAGACAATGATGCTCAAATTAAGAGCACAACATAGGCAAGTGAGAGAAAGCAATCAATTAGGATGACCCTGAAACTATCTTTTAAGGGAAAGGAAAGGGCTACTTGTTACTGTGGTCACAGGCTAAAAATACAAAATACAAACCTGTCACTTACTAAAATAATACGTAGCTTTCAGAAGCAAATAAATTAAATGACAGTTAGTAACTACAAAGAAAAAGCATCATTATGAAGCAAGCTCAAGATTTTATACCACAGTGCCACTGTCACAGCTTGGGAAAACATAGAATTGAGTTAGTGGATTAACGTGAATGCTGGTGTCAAACTGGGGCAAACTCTCCCATCCAACTCTACCACAAGTGTCATATTTATAAAGAGCCTAGATGATACAATAAAGGAATCGATGAACACAGAGAGAAACCGTCATGGGAAATTTTAGATAAAAATTAATTAGCATGCAATGAATCAAGAAAGTATTTAGCGTTCAAAAAAATAAAATAGGAAAAAAACAAATCTAAATATTATCCTGATAACTCCCAAATTCATTATTACATTTGAAAGCAAAAGAACACAAAAAGAGCTAATGCATACTCTACAGGAATAACCCAGGAGTTGATGTGAAATCCACAAAGAAACAGAAATTTGCAAGGCAGCAGCTGCATTTGTGAAGCCAAAAAAGTTTAATCAAAGGGGTAAAATCTCAAGACAAGCCTAAAGACCTTCACATTCAAGTGTTACTTCAATCGTTACTTACACTAAAAAGTGCAATTTCACCAACAGGATAGGCAAATGCACACCCTGGCAAGCAAATGACTTCTATTAATGGAAACTGAGACTTAACCATAAGGGACAGAGAGAAGGTCAAGCAGGGTATGCAGCAATGCCAAAACATTTGCCCATGGTCTAACTAAGGTGGGACTGTCTTGGAGGAGTTGTAACCCACTGTTCGGAAAATTCGGCTCAGCTTTTTGCTTTAAAATCCCATATCTAGATTTACCTTTTGCTTTGATAAGTAAATGAGCATTTCAGTATCTCTACCTTAGATGCGCCAAACATGACACTGTGCATGTCAGATACTTATTTTTTCAGCCAGAGTTCACGGTTGAAGGGTCATCTATTAAACAACAGCGTTTTCCCCAGAAAAGGCCAAGAAAAGCAGTTAGAGCAGGTAAACAACACAGGTGGCGCCATTTTTACTGTCCAACCTGAGATATCACACAGGTGAGTTTACCACTCTTCCTGACACACAGACATCTAACAAACTGAAAGCAAGCAACCAAAAAAACCCACGCCATGATGCCATATGCTAGGGACCTCGTTTGTCTCATGCAAACTGGAGTCATCAGTCCCTGGCACAGTGAAGGACACTGCTCCTACAGCACATACACCACACTTAGAAGTTCATTTAAAAGCCTGGGGTATTTCACAGATCAAGAATAAGAAATGATATGGCTAAACAGGTTGCTCTGCTTTTTCTACAAATTATTAAAGAGCATCAATTGCAGACAGTAGTAGTATTATGCTTTCTTAGCCTGCATGTTATTACAATAGCATCTGCCATTAAAAAAAAAAAAAAATCTAAGAAAGTACCAGAGTTAGAAAGCTATTTTAGAAAAAGAAAGTGGAGATAAAAAAAAAAAAAGAAAAATCCCAACAGGCATAACTTAAGTGAAACTTTTATTACAGAAACATAATACCGGTACCTCCTGAAAAAGATTGTAAAAAATAATGGAAAAAAACCTGGTAAAACAGGAAGCTTAAACACAGCTAATCTAACGATGACTTCCGTAACACAGGAAGCAACCACGCTACCAAAGAGATGACAAAACCAGAGATTATTTCAGGTGTTTACTTATTCCCAGATCTAGCTAAAAAGTGTGCTAAAGGAATTCAGATTAAGCACACCAGTCTCACCACTACAGCTTTTTGTTTTAAAATAAAACCATTGCAATTGACTTTGCAAATAATAACACTCAAGGTTTAATACACCAGAACTTACTTTGCAACAAGTTGTAAGAGTTACTGACCCCTTTCACACACTCACCTTTGGAAATGCAATTTCCTGTTAAAACTGATGCCCTGATCCTGTAAACCTCTGTTCACACGAACGCTCTGGTTTGGTCAGCAGGGCTGCAGGTTACACTGGCGGCAGTGGGACTTGTAAGCATGTGCCGGAGGCTTTGGGATGCAGTGCTCCCCAACTGGACTTCCTGCTTAGAGCTAACAGTGCCAAGGTAAATAATCACAATACCACATTGACAGATGTGTCAGAAGTATGAGGTATTAACTAGATTTACTACAGTCTTGAATAACTGAGTTGTAATTTTCCGCTCTCCTAGCATGTAACATAACGATGCGACTTGTGTTACAATGCCAGTATGTACCCAACTGCAACACTTAACCTTCCGTACCTTAGAATCCCAGTGGATTGTACTGGCTTCTCTTGCCTAAGACTCCGAGCCCCTTTTGTCTAATTATGCTGCTCCATAACCACCTCCAGGAAGAGGTCTGAATTTAAGCTAACAAAGTCTTAATTATCTATGTCTTATAGTCTACCTGGTCAGCGGATGCAAGACGCAGTTGTCATCATCATGATCCTAGCAGGACAAGGATAGAGTAATCAGTGCTCAGTCTCACCAGACATAGCAATCAGGCGTTCTTTTGTTTTTGATTTCCTCTGACCTTGCAGTTTGTCCTTGTAAAGTTCTCACTGTTCATGAGCTAACGCATCTGTGTGTTTAAACAAACTCAGTACACGAACTGCTTCCACATACTCGATAAAGTATTCTGCTTACGCTTACACCAGATCATCAGAACCACCATTCATTGCCATATTTCTTAAGTCAAGAAGAGATAAAGTATACAAATCACTGAAAATATAATACAAAAGTTTTGACACGTAGTCCTTAAAGGCATATACAGGCAAATACTGCAATAAAATACGGTAATTGATTCCAGTATCTCAAAGTCGCCTAAATACAAAGGGAACTTTTCATTGTCTGACACATTTCTAACTCCTGAGAGATATAAACTGCAGAGGTAAAGCTTACGGCCATGTCTAGACATCACTTTTCCAATGCAAAATGCCACAACAGTTGTGGTTACAGGCAACACACGACGCAATCATACATAGCCTGTAACAAAGCACATCACGTTTGGGAGACTGCAGATGAATGGTTTTCATCCATTGACAGAACTACTCTTAGTCCATATACCTTCGATATTTTATAAACTTTACTTGCCTTTCCTATATTTCTCTACCGTTACGGGGATGAGATACACACTATGTTCAAAAAAAAAAACAAACCCAAAGACAAAACAACAAAAAAATAATTCAGGCTCTCCTCAATCTCTTTTCCTAACAGGCAGAGAATTTGCTGCATAAAGACTTAATAAAACACCCGACACTGACAACATCGTGCAGAACAGATTTTGCACTGTTTGGTGTACAGTCCCTTCTGCTGCAGTTAGCACTTGATACCCAGCACTATCGGTTTGTAACACTGAACAAATTCTTTTAGATGTGACCCCTGTACACAAAGATAGCCACACATGCCAGTAAAATAACTTCACTGAGACAGCAGTGGAAAAAATCTACATTTAAGACATCACACAAGCAGTTCCTATCCACACTGGTTCTCTGTGAGATGAAGTTATCACCTTGCTAAAAGCATGTCGTGGAGAGCAGGCCCAATGATGTCTGATGAAATGTGGTGGATGAAACCTGGCATCCAAAGCACCCAGCGTAGCCAGCATTAAACTAGCTTGGACATCACGCCGCAAGACCGCCATAGCCGGGGCAGGAATATACATGGGTGAATGAATATATGGCCTGTCAAATGCCTCAGGATAAAGCAAATGAAGCGCATATCAAAGTACAGGTACAAAGGTATGAAATATTGCAAAGGACATCACTTTGTTCATGAAAGCCCCAAAACACTACACTCTCAAAACTATTTACTTAAAGATCTCTGGATTGGTTTTATGCTACTGTTTTACCAGATTCTTTGCTAAAACCCGCACATTAAATGCCCAAGCCAAAAAAAAAAAAAACCAAAAAAACAAACCCCAACATTTTCCCAAGTTCAGTAACCCAGCTTATCTTCATCCTCAATAGAGATGACGAAAAATAACAATTACTGGAGCTAATATCACATGGTTTTAATTTAAAAAATACTTTATTATTTCAAACCACTATGAAGAAAGCAACCTATCTGATTACAAAGTCAGAACCTTGACCATTTTTCAGATGGAGTCTTAGACCCTTCACTGAATGCCCTAGTGGACTGTCTAGTGTTATTTTAACGTGGTCCCCACAACCGAGCTACTATTCCTGAGAGATTAATCCAATAAATCATAGAGCTCATTATCAGGAAGTTTTTCCTCGATAAACAAACTAGATTCTGCCTTAACCTTATAAAAGTATTTTATTCACTGTATTACCAAAGCGTCTTTTTCAACATGTAAGTTTTAAATGTTATTTTCATCCCCATATTTTAACTTTTTTAAGGGGCACTCAATAAAACTAACATGCTTTGCTTTCCGAACTGCAGCCACAGCTCGCTCAGGCTGTGGTGAAATGCGTTTTTAAGATAAACATGCACAAGTCCAGTTTTTTTATCCCAAGAAAATATCAGAATAATTGAGAATATCCTTCACTGTCCTTGTCATATTCTCTGTCGCTCTGTCTGATTGCAACAAAAAACAAAAAAAAAGAGATCGAGAAAGGCATTTGCTCTGATTCCATCCAAAATAAAAAAAAAAATCAATTAAATTACATTATAAATTCACACCACTAAGGACAACAAAGAAAGCAAAATTGAGTGGTATTTAACAGTGGGCAATGTTTTCTGAAGTTATCTGAATACCCCATTTATTTAAGAGATTTAGTTGCATTTAGTCCTGCCTGTCATGACCATTTCAGGGGTGGGAAGGAAGTGCAAAATTTCACAGCTGTATGCAGAGTGTTAGTGGGACTTGTCAAGGACACTGAACACATAAAGCTAACACGAAAGTTAAGCTAGATGTTAACAAACTTCTATTGTGACGCAAGCTGGAAATACAAAAGTAGGAAAGAAACCTCACATAGCATCAACAGAAGCTGACGTTACTGACTAATAGAACGAAATGACTAATTGTCTCCCATGTGTACCCACCCCTTGTCAGATGTTTTGACAGATTAATTAGTGCATGGGTGACAATCTTCATACCTAAATCAGGTTCTAGGAAAACTGTAAGAATGTATCAGTCTCTCTGATACAAACCCATTTGTATATCAGAAGAAACAACTGGGCCATCATTAGGCAAGGTTTAATGTTCTCTGAAAGCGCGTCCTAGCCACATTAATCATTTATCCTTTCAGCAGTGAAGAGTTATATGCAAATATAATATGCAATACAAAAGCTCAGAGCTGTTCTGTGAACAATTGGTTTAGGTTACTACACCAGCAACAAAGAACAAGAAGAGCTAAAGCAAAAGTAACGCATAGCAAGTAGAGATCTCATAATCCAAGCTGCTGTATTCTCCTTGAATTTGCCTCCCTCCATTCCAGCTCCAAGGAAACACTCATTGGTTCATAAGATCAGATCCTGAGGTAGTGTCAGTAATTCCTTTCCAAAAAAACTGTCTCTTAATTACGGAACTGTAAATCTGCAGGAAACGTGCCTTCCTAAATTTGCATATTTAAAAGCATATGTTTATGACAATTTACCAATTAAATACAGAAACCAGAAAAACTTCCGAGAAATGAACCAGCTACACAGGAGGGAAGGCTGTGACCAAAGAAACTAAAATCCTCAGATACAAGCCAGCTCTCCCCAGCACACCGTTTGCCTATTGCAGAATCACAGAAGGATAGGGGTTGGAAGGGACCTCTGCAGATCATCTAGTCCAACCCCCCTGACAGAGCAGGGTCACCTACAGCAGGTTGCACAGGAACACGTCCAGGCGGGTTTTGAATGTCTCCAGAGACGAAGACATTGTACCAATGTCTCCAATGACGGAAACATTGCACCAAACCACTTCTTCTCCTCTTCCTTAGATTGTAATTCAAGACATGTATTATGTCTTTTCCTATTCATAAAGCATCCAGCACATGCTGCAATGCAGAAAGGAATTAAAAAACATTAATTATTAAATGAAATCTAACTCTCCATATGCAGCATTCTATTTATTTAAACACTTTTCTCTACGTAACATTAAGTAGTATGAAATATTAAACTGCATATGAAAAGCCCTAAAATATGTAACAAGCAAAAATAACTTTCATCTTTAAATGTCAGCTTTTATTTCCGGCTTGTCAGAAAGAAAGTTAATAAAAAAAATTGGAAGTAAAATATACTAGCAATGAACATACTTAAATGTTCGGATTCTAAGTGCTAACCTGTGTCAATAATGCTCTCCTGCAAATATTTTATTTCTACGTTATGAACGAGATCTCCAACTATGCACAAATGCATTTTGGGGCACCAAGCTAGCAAAAGCAACAGGGACACGTGGAAGATGACTTGCAAGAAAACCCTGTCATCACCTTTCTCTGTTCTCAGAGAGAACCACAACAAAGTGGGAAGCAGCAGCACGTAAGTATCAATACTGTGATTTAGCTTCCTCTCCTATCACAGATTCCCACAATACAGTCTTGGCAAAGGTGCAAGGAAACACAGGACTTTTACTCAAATATGTCTACATGAGCTGTTTTATTCATGAGCAGAAACTTGCCCTGTCCACCCTTTGTTCCAAACCTACCAGAGCTCTGAATCTCTGTTAACATTTCTGTCTACCAGCAAAAGACTGCATCGGCCATCCCCTTACGTTACCAGCCAACTTCTTTATCTGGTAAGCTGTCCAAAGCATTTTCCTAAACAGACTGAATGTTCACAACACTATGAAGAATGTAAATAGACACCAATCCTACTCAGTAGCCCTTGAAGTATGCCAACCAATTAAAAAACAAAAAACAAAACAAAACAAAACAAAAAAAAAAAACAAACACAAAAAACTATAATTTCAGATGCCTTTTTTCCAGGACCTTTGAAATAAATTCCCATCACCCCCAAAGCTCATCAGGGCTCTTCCTTCTGAGGCAGGTCTGTTCACATTGAGCATTTCAGAAAGCTTTTAAGGGAGAAGTCAGATTTTCTCAGAAATCTCTTTTTTTCTATATTTGGGGTACGACTTTCAAGGCCTGCCCCCACTGAAGGCATCCAAAGTTTTACTCCACCCCAGCACAAGGTGAATTAGGCCACTGGATATATTCCCTCTCCTCTCCCTCTGCCCTGGTAAACAATAGGTACAAAGTTTTGTGCAGAAATTCCTTTACACATTGTCTTGCTTTTAAAGCACCTGAGATAAGCACTGCATATCACACACTCAGAAAATCCAGGGTTTCCACCACCAACAGGATACAGTTTTGCATTGAAAGTTTCCAATGGAAGTGCTGAGAGAAGGGGTCAAACTTAAAATGGCATTTAGCGGTAGACATCAAAAATGGGATCTGGCTTCTATTAGTTGAATCTCTGATTGGCAAAGTCCCCTGATTTTGCCCAGGCTTGTCTAAAAACCTACCTTAATTATCATCATCAATAAAAAGCTAAAGGTATTTTATCTACAAGGTAGCGAATGCCTCCTCTCAAAAGAGGGAGTTCCATGATAAGAGCTAATCTAAAAAACCTGAGGAATGCAAACTATTTTCTCAGTTGTAAAAACAAGAAAGAATTGCACAAACACAAGTTAAAACAACTACTGGTAACCTCGTGCTTCTCCTACACAGCCAACGACTTCTCCTGGGCTAAGGCTCTATCCAATGTCCTTCAAGTAGCTACGCTTTGAATGAGCCCAATGTTCAAAGGATGGAGTCCCAAAAGAGGGCATTACTTTCAAGCATCTTCACAACTGCAGGTCTTCCCATTAACCTTATTTTCTGAGTCCAGAAAAGCACTGCAAGGCTACCTTCAAAATAGCTTGAGCATTTTCAACGGGGAAGTCAGAAAATCAGTCCACATTTTATTTTGTGGATACCTGCCAGGCAGCCCACAAGACAGATCATTCTGGTTGGTCAGATGACCTAAAAGTTACAAAAGCCTCTGCTTTTTGTAATGTGGATTATAGTATAGTTTTCTGAAACTCCTACAAAGTTTAACCGTGTTATACCCTACATACACTAATCTGTTAACATGAGGTGTTGATGATTAGATCAGTCACAGTTCCTGCTACTAAATCAAAATTTTTCCCCCACCTTCTCTTCTGCAACAGATTAACATTTACCGTCTATAGATGTGCAAGAATTCCATGGTGTTGGTACACTATTGCTCTGACAATATTTTCTTTGAAAGACCCTCTAAGTTACAGAAGATCTAGTTACCTCCAGAAACTGGTCCACCAATTTGTCATAGTCAGATGCACAACTATCATTTTGTTACAGAATTATTAAATATTTGTATTATCTACACAAATTACAAAATATTCATTGTCCATTAAAACATACTAGAAATCATTGATCATCATAACCAAATCAATTAGTAAGAGATACCAATACTAACTGCCTTTCAAATGAAGCCAAACTGTCATTTCTGTTCTTCTCTACGCCAGCCCAGGACACAACAAAGCATTCCTCAGTAAATTAAAATGTCAAACTTTATTGTGTTAAAGAGTTAAAGTCCAACATATACTTTCTGTGAAGACTGAACATATATAAAAAATAAATCTTTCAATTCCACCTGCATTAATATGTACAATACAGAAATTAAATTGCTATAGGGGGTCAAATCATCAGACCGATATCCTGTTTCTAACAGCAGCTTAGCCTACGTTCTCCAGAAGAAAACATAAGAAATAGCACAGCACACACTGATAGCATGATCTGCCCTAAGGTAAATTTATTAATCCCCGGCAGATATTGTTGATTTATGCCCTAAAGCATCACAGTTAACATCCCTTCGGCTGTCGCTGTGATTGCTCCTCCTGTCCCTAGGAATAGTTCACTTCATCATCCTACCAGGTTTTTGGTTTATATGCTTTCCTTTGGCGATATTACAATTACTTGTCTTTTTTAAAAGACATTATTATATATTATTATTATTTATATAATATTATTATTATATTATTATATTATATACATTTATATTGTATTATATACATTGTCTTTCAAACTACACCCTTTAGTATCAAAGGATAATGGAATTATTATTTATTAATGGCCAAACATTATTTTGCACATATATATCTTATGTCCTGTAATTGACCTCCTTGACACAAAGCTACACTAGCATTTTCAGTTCAACTTCATATGAATATCTTCCAGTCTCTCTTCTTTTATCAAAGAGGATCACAAATTGATTATTCCGGATGAATTTGAGCACAAGTTTAATAATGTCCTTTGTGTTACTAACACAGCATTGCACAATGACTGTGGCATTTTTTTCCGCCCAATGCTAAGCATTAAGGAGGTGTGCAAGTTCAAATAAAACGTTGTTGAAATCTTCCTCCCCGCCTTAGTAAATACAGTTAATTTACAATCCAGTAACATGAACGAGTAATTTGATTATTCCCTCCAACGTGCATATTCTTGAATTTATCAACATCATCTGCTATGCTTCCCTTTTACCCAGCGTTCTTGGATTCCCTTTACAATTTCTCAGTCTTCTTCAATCTTGCCTAATCCAAATACTTTTGCATCATTAGCAAGTTTTGGCACACCATCTTTCATCTAGTTTATTAGATCACCAACATACACGTTCACCACCCTCTTTTCAGAGTTGTTTCTACATCACATGGTAATTTAAGGTTTACATTGTTACTGACAAAAAAAAAAAAGTATTCTTGGTCATAAGGAAAAGTATATTCTTTGTGAACTAGAAAGGAGAGTTGCACTTTCCAAAAGACTTGCTTGGTTTTAAGCAAAGCTCGGTTTCTAAACTCTTCACATGAGAAGAACACAAGACCATCACAACATCTACAGGACATGAGAAGGGGGCTGGAGCTCTATGTTCTCTTCTTCCCAGGACATCACCCATCCAACATGTCACATACCCAACTCCCTCCAGAAAAATACTTTGGTTAGAAATCCTTCTTAATGTTACCTAAATTTATGCTTAATTAGTGCTAAGTTTATAGTCCCTTAGGTATTTTCAGAAGTTGCTCATATATAGTTGACTATAATATGTACAACTGCTTATTAGGGCAGCAATGATAGGGGAGAAAAATATTTTAACATAAATGTGCACATTCCTTTTACGAGCTTTGTGCCACATCGTAGTCTTGCGTCCTTAATTCCAGATGGCACTTTTAGCATTGATTTGCTGACCTTGAGAAACACGTTACAGAGCAATCTCAAAGCCTTCTTTACTCTCCTTTGCATCTAAAGCCAAAAAATACCAATCAACATCATTCAGACGGCAAGGCATTGCATTTGCATAGTTACATTACCTCTATTTGACCACACTCTGATCTTGCCAAGTCACTAAAACTGGGCCAAATTTCATTATATTATGCACGGACATTGAAAGTTGGCGACAATGAAATGAAAATGCTCCTAATCCTTCAAACCTTCACATGAAGTCATCCTTGAATTCAGTAAGTTTTTTTTTTTAAATGTATTCCATTATATGTTAACAAGTAAAACCCAACAGATTTAGCTAGTGAAAATCATTCTCGTTAACTCAAAAGAAAAATAGCTCAACTGTGCTCTCTTAACAGAACCAGTAAAACCAATACTAAGATTTCTTGCCTACCAAAGCATTAAATGTGAATAAACAGATTAAAATCACCTAAAGGTTTATTTAAACAGAAGAGGTGCAAGCAGAAGAAAACGACAGCATGTACGCATTTAACAAGGAAAGCCAAATCTGATTTTCATCTAAAAAATAATAATGTCAATAACAATTTTGATTCCTCATATATTTAAAATAAGCTGTACCTTGTTATGTCTTTTCACTTAAAAATTTTCAGCAAGCTCCAATTTCGTCTTCTGGTTGCTTATCATTACAAAACTATCCAGACGTTTCAATCATAAACTCCATTTTGTCAGATAGCTTTAAAGTAAAAAAAAAACAAACCAAACTATCCTCAAAGACCAGATAGTCAAGTCAAATACTCAAATACTATCAAGAGACAGGAAAAAGAAAATAACCATTCCAATGATGCACACAACCCAAAAATAAAGATGTAGTGTTACTGCCTCAAAATCATGCTATTTCACAAAAGATATGCAGACCAAGTCAACAAAATCTCCATAACCTGATAAAACACCTGAATGTCAGCTTTTGGGCACTTGGACATTCGACTCATTGGTCCTTTCACACTCCAGAGTTCTCCTCACTCCCTCCTACAGCCCAGAGGAAAAAGGAAGACTGCAGTTCCTGCTCCCAGGGCTATTTCCACATTTTTAAGGAACCCTATTCCTTCAGAGCACGTGAGCTGTTTCCTCATAGATCATCTCTGCAGTTCCAAGTGCACAGCAAACCAGAAGGCCTTAAGCAGAAGGTGGGCACCCCACAGGACAGGCTATACTCAATCTGGACATGGACTGGATCTGGCACAACCCGAGGAAGCTACGAGTGCCCACTGAGTTTTCAGGTGTCCTGCGCTAGGTGCAGGAGGATGGGGTCAGACAGTCGAACCAAAATCATACTTTCATCACAATCTTGGATGTCAGCTCAGGTCTACCTCAATTCCTTTAGGATCTAGTCTTTAGTTTTTATTTTTTAATATATTTTTCGAAACAATCCAAGACGTGGAGGCAGCAGCTTTCACAGAGTCTCTGAATAGAGAACCAGCAGGTTTAAAAAAGTGGAACCAGGCCTTTTCACATAAAGTTTCAGAGAATCTTATGCAGAGGCATACTCCTCAGAAGGAACATCTATAGGGTAATGATTTGGTTTCAAAGATCAGGAACTGCTCCAGTGGAACTCCACAAAGTATAATAGACCAAGGCGTGCTGCACTTCACGGTGGACTTAAGACATAAAAAAAGACTTTTATGGCATCTGCTCAGCATAAAAATTAAGCCTGTATTGAAATATTCTTGTAATTGAGCTGGATACACATGCACAAATATATTGCAAAGTAAGTATTATAGCCTGGCTCCTGCGAAGACTTGAATACATGTTTATTATTATGCATATAAAAGAAATTCTGTGGTTTCAAAAGCACTCTTCATGAACGTGAGTTTAAGCACATGGGTGGGCCTTTGCAGGACTAGGACCCATACACTACTGATCAGCACTGCCTGCTGAAAACTTTTTACCTTTTGTATACTACCACCACTTTACCCCCCTCAGCTGACTAACCCTTGCAACAGGGAAGGACTTGCCTCCAGCTGAGGAGCTGGAGTTCAAGTACACTTTTCACACTGCATATATCTATGCTAAATTTAAATCCAGATTAAAATGAGCTACTTAAGCAACATTTAATCAAACACAGCCTCATTGGATATGAGTAGAAACAGAATGAAGAGCAGCCCTTTTGGCTGTAGTGGTGCCAAACAAACATAGAAAAAGGAAGCCATAGAGTTACCAGAAGTATGTAGACAACTCTTTTTTTTTTTTTTTTTATTAAATACTTTCTCCAAGATTGGAGGAGCCACTGGCGGCCAAGACAATTTGCTAAGTGCACAAAAGCAGATGTATCTCATAGAAAGCCATTCCAGACCAAAGTTACAGTAACTGACTCACGGGCTTCTGCTGGACAAGAATGACCAGGAGAAAAGTCAGTCATTAGTACTAACATTGGTTGCTAATTAACCCTCATGAACAACACTGCACCAAAGCTACTTCTGCTACTATTATAGAAACATTTAAAAGACAAGTTTAAAACTGTAAGTATAATGTACATACAAAAGCTCAATTTGCTCAGCAGAGATGAGTCCTCCAGTCCTCACTCTGGCCTTGATCTGCACCACTAGACCCTCTGAGGTTGCAGTCAGCCAGTCGTGCTTTCAAGCTTCTCGCACACAAATGCGGTGCTGGATTTGATGGCCATAAGCTCTGCCGCAGATTTTG
Organism: Dromas ardeola; assembly: GCA_013398915.1. Classification (NCBI taxonomy): domain Eukaryota; kingdom Metazoa; phylum Chordata; class Aves; order Charadriiformes; family Dromadidae; genus Dromas; species Dromas ardeola. The sequence continues at coordinate 686,345 of VYZM01022822.1, forward strand.
GGGACTACCTTTTAGCTAGCTGATGAGCTGTACTTCAAAGTGTAAGTTTACAAAGCTCCCCAACTTTTGCATCATGACCCATTAGATACACACAAGTGCCCTCTGCCTGTAAGCAACTCTGGCACAGCCTCCTAAAGAAACCAAAAAAAGTTCAAGAAAGCACTGCCAATAACAGAACAGGGCCTAAAGCTTATTTGCATTACTATAACATCAACACACGCTTTATTTTACACCATGTAACAAGTACTAGATGTCAGCTACAGACCCCCCAGGGGGCAAGAGCAAAGGCTGTATAATCTGTATTTTGTCACTCATATTTGATAGGACATTCTCAGCTGGATAACCAGAGAGCAGTCCCTGCTGGGACTGCCTCCCCTCACATCCCTCCCCAAAAAGACCTGACTACCTTCTCTCATAATATGGAGGTTGGCAGGTGGTGACTTGTGATTTGGGGGGAGCCATTTTATATGTATATTTTTCCAAACTCGAAAGAACTTCAGCATATAACAGTGCTTTCGGAACAATCAAACCCAGTACTATTATCTGCATACAGTTTAAAGAAAGCAGAACTGGCTTCTGGTAAAAGTATTTCTTTCAGCTATGGTTTCAAGGCTACATGCCAAAAATCCCAGAAAACTTCTTGAGCAACAACATATTGAACCCGAGCCTTTACCGGTCAGTTTGTTCCCACCTTGTTAAAGTTACAAACAGCCGAAGAGATGCTTAAAATGGCAACACGTGATTATTTTATGCAAATCGGAGATAAAACGTTCTCGATCGGAAAGCTCCAGCACACATTATATCCACATACCACACATACATTATGTAACGCTTGTCCCAAACACGCTCCAGTAAAGAGAGCTAGTTTGAGATCTTAAAAATTCATTGACTTTGCCACATCAGAAATGAGAGCAGATGTCATTCTTCCCTGCCTCGCTGCGATCTTTTCTGCATAAACTCGGCGTTACACGTTTGCTGAAGACGAACGGCCAGTTTAGGCTTGACTGTAACTAACAAAGAACAAGGTAAACCCCTGGGCGGGGGGAAGACAAACACAGGCATGCCGCGGTGTAAATACGAGCAGCCCGGCCGAGAGCCCTGCCCGTCCCCAGCTATTTACAAATACCTCTTGATTATACAAATGCCATGTTATCTGGGTGTCTAGCAGATTAAATTCACAGGCTGGACGGACTGTCCGAGGCTTGTTTATCGCAGGTCACCGACTGGCACTCGTAACCCAAGCTCAGCTATTTCCGTCATTTACAAACAGCAGTGTATAGCTGCGGCTGCACATCGCACAGCATTAACGAGCCTTCCGCAAATATTGCCTATCGTGCACACGGAGTAAAAGGCGTAACTCGGATTGTTTCAAAGTCAGCGCGGGTGGCTGATAGGCGCGGGGACGCGCACAAACTCGACCAAACTCGGCGGCGGCTCCTTACCTGCTCGGCGGCCGCCCGGGCAGCGCGGCGGCTCCGGCTTTGTGCGCTCCCGCGGGAGGCGTCTGTCCCGGCCCGGAGGGCGGCGGAGGGCGGCGGCTGCCGGCGGGACCCGGAGCCGGGCGGGGAGAG
>VYZM01022822.1:688485-698795 GCA_013398915.1 Dromas ardeola
GGAACCGGCCCCTTCCCCGCCCCTCACGCCACGCGTATCGGCGTGGGGCTCCGCACACGTGTCGGCCCGGCCGGGCGGGAGGCGCTGGGGCAGCCCGGAGTGGGGGGAGCACCCCCAGAAGGACGGGGAGTGGGAAAGAGCGGCGCCAAGGCAGGCTTGGCACGCCCGGGCCTTGGGGCTCCTGCGCTCCCCCGTTCCAGCCCTGCTGTACCTAGGCAGGCTGCTGCTTCCCTGTTGCTCCTCTTCTGCCCGTCCATTCCTTCTCCTGCCCTGCCTGTCTTCCCTTCTCCTTTTCCCCTTAGGGTCTCCTGCTTGCTGTGGGACCCTCACTTTGGGAAGGGTGGCTATCCCTGCTCCTCCAGTGGGGCAGGCGGCTGCTGCAGGAGGCGTGATGGAAAACCACCCGTGGTGCCACTGTCATGCACGTGCCTTGCTGGAAAGCAAGCAGGAGAAAACCTGAAGTTGGTTTGAAATGCGGTGGTTGGTAACTACCTGAAATGGCCAGGACGCTTGGTGCTTGGCAGATGTGGGAAAGCCCTTCTGATATCTGCGGGAAGAGAGAGCCTTCTGCGGGCAGAGATGCACCACGCTGCAGGGAGCAAGGAGTACGGTTAGGAAGGTTGAGGCTACCAAGAGATGTTGAGTGGATCACACCAGACCAAGTAGGCTTAAGAATGGTGTGAGTATTAGAAATGATGTGTAGATGCTCTTGCATGTCGTAGCCAATGGACAAGTTGCAAAATTATTTTTGCCTTAGACTACATTTATTTAAAATTACTCACGTTCCAAAAAGTGTGTACAAATGCTTTTGGTACCAGTGGGCACCTGAAGAAATGTCAAAGAGAGGTACTCCTCTGAAACTTCAGGAGTTAAAACCAGAACTTAAGGACTCTTACAAATGGGAAAAATTGAAAAATAGCAATAAATGAGATTTGATGCTATTTTTCAGTTACTGTGCTTTTTTGCCACTTGTACACCTTACTGAAGGAGTACGTGAGCAGATTCATTGGGAGTCAGGATTACTCAGATTATTAATGGGAAGAGGATCAGGAGCTGAGAGAGGGAGAAATAGCACAGATTCTTGATTTTGATAGATAAGTAATTGTATTTAAATACTGTATGTGGAATCACAGGCCTATGCCTTACCTCTGGCATAATAATATTATAATTACATTTTGCAAGGAAAATCCTTTTCATCTGAGACTCTCAAAACATTTTACAAACACCACACCTTAATGAAGTAAGTAATTATCCCCATTTTACATATGGCTACACTGAGGCACTAAGAAGTGACACCATTTAAGATTTTAACTTGAATTATACTTGACCATGTGTAGATACAGAGCTTTGAGTAACAATCTGTAAGAAACATCAGGTGTCAGAATGAGAAGATAAGATGGATCACAGAGTTGCTGTGCTCTGAATTTATACAGCTCAGCTTTATGCCAGAAAACGGCTTTCCCCTACTGAGTGGAAAGTTGCATGAGAGGGTGGCATGCATCAAAACTAGGGTTTTACTTGTTTGGTTCCTGTCAGATTCTTCCCATGCTGGGACGGGTGTAAGGATGTTGTTTTTAAGACAAATAATGACTTTTGCATCTGTGCCTCAAGGTGGTGTGCTGGCTACCTTATGCCTTTTAGTCCAGTTCCTGGGTTTGCAGCTGGTCGCTTTCACTTTCATAGGTCTCTCTGCAGTTAAGTAAACTTATTTAATGACCTGAACTGCAAATGAAATAATGTTGCAAGAAGCATAAGCATGCTGACAGATGGGAAGATCTGGAGGGAAGATTTTATGTATTGGTTACCCGCAGGATGGTGTCCCCTAGAAGAAATGAAACCAGCTAGAATAAATAAAATCAGATTGCTTGTCAGCAAGAGCTTTTACTAAAAGGTCAGCTCAACAAACTCTGCAAATTGAAATGTATTTCAAATTTACCCAACCAAGAGAAGCTCTTGAAACTGAAAATGGTGAAGACCATTACTTTTTCATGAGATTACTTAATGCAATGATTAATGTCTGTATTAGACTCTCAGAGATTGTAGCAGTAGGTCCTTTGGAAATACCAAGCTTCCCAGAGATTATAGCCAGTTACTGCAAAGAGTCTTCCATAAGGAAATCTGTTGTGATGGTGTTACTGCTGCTTTCTAGGACCATTGAAACCTGGAATCTTTACATACGTATTTGTTCCCCAAGAGCTGCCAGGGATATATGACCCTGGGATTAAAACCAATAGCTCCTACCTGCTACCTGGGGAGTGATTTCATAAAATGCTAAAACTAGATCAGATGTTCCTCACACTGGTTGAAAAATGGGATGTTAAAATGATACAAATAATTGATTTGGTTCCAAATGCCTGTACTGGTTCAAATTTGTTCAGAAAACTTTGATGGTTAATCTGACAATCGTATGTAGGGTGAATTAGGTATTCTCTTTCTATGCTACTAGGGAATCATGTTACAGCAATTTTTTCATTTATTTTTTTTTTTTTAGAAGGTGACAACTCTAGATTATGTTTAGAGACTTTATTGACTTGCTGTAATGATTTATGCAATTTACCTCCAAAATATTCCCTCTGCTGTGTATAAGTTAATTTTTATATTGGTTCTTTCTACGATTTCTATGATTTCATCAAAATTTGATTTCATCAAAATACAGGAGATATTTATTATGTTGGTTTTATCTGAAGCTATGTGCAATGAAAGTGTCTTAGCACCTTGCTAGCAAGACCTGTATTAAACATATTTTGAATGTGTTTAAACCGAAGCTAAAGTAATTCTAGTCTTGTTATAACATGGAAAAATCTTAGTCCTTGATGGTTGGTGAAACCATGTCATAACCTGTTTCATATAAAACTGCCTTTAACCTGTGCTTAAGCAACAGCTGGTGGTTTCTCCTGTGAACAGTAGATGATGTTTAATTAGCCTTACAGTCATCTACATTACAATCAAATCAAAGAATGCAGTTGCAACACATTCCCGATTTGTATTGTAAATGTGACCCTAACTGTGTTCCTAAAATCTCTGTCATGTGCTACAGCTGGGTACACTGACCTGATTGTAACGTAAGCAGAAACTTAGTGCACTAGCAGAAATTCCCATTCCTAAAATCATATTCGTCTTTATAAATTGATACTTTTAATGTTTGAAGATTATCACAAGCAAAAAAAGAAAAAAAAGGTTTACTTCTCTAGTATTCTGTGCCCTCATTAATTATTCCATTTAATAGTGGCTCTCAAAATCATCTCTTAGAAAAGGAATTTGGATTACACAATCTTGGAAAACAAACCTGTTGCCACCAAGCATGAGCTAACATGTTATAGTACGCTACGGCTTATCACAAGTAAGCCAGCACCCTGTTTTGTAGACCAGAAAAAAAGTCTTGGTTGATTATCTGTGCAAATAAACTATGCTGTGTTGAATATTCTAGTTTGCTTAGAGTTGTACTCCGCCTGAGGACTTACTTAATACCCGTGCCTCTTTTCGGTTCTTCAGTAAGAGTTGTAAAATGAAAAACTTTTTAGCATTTGTGAATAAAGTAGTGAACTTTTGATTCCATGGTTGTAAGTACTCTGAGTGGGATTTAGACAAGCAATATACCTTTCTACGCAACTCTTACTGCTGCCCAAGCTAGAATAGTCTACTGACAGAATTAATAACATTTTTCCAGTTTGTATGGATTAACAATTTGAATACGTTAAATTTAGCATTGTCATTAGGTCTTCAGATTTCTGAAAACAGTGGTTTCTGGAGCAAAAAAATTCGCTAGCTTGTAACAGAAGTTAATTTAGCTAATTTAGCAGCATGCCTAGAAGTTGGCATACACCACTGATTTGTAGATATTTTAGCGGCTGTTCACTTTTGATAATCATAATCTTTATGTGCCTCAGTATGGATTTAGGTGTCTGACTGTGGGCACCCAGCTGAAAGTATTTGGTTGCCACTTGGAGATAAATGGTTTCTTCAGAAAGCAAAGAGCTAATGTTACAATCTAAAATGTGTTTTGGGGACTGTCACAAACTTCCGTAACTTGAATTGAGCCGTTAATGTTTGCTTATCTCTGTGAAATGTGTGTAAGACCATGGTTGGATATGAGAGTACTGTGAAACTCTGAATTTTAAGACTTTCTGAAATTAACAGTGAAGGGCACTGTAAAAGAATAAAACCTCAGCTAGATGTACCTCAGCTTTTTGAAGTCTGTATGTTGTTTCTAATGGAGCCGTGATTCTCATTCTCATTTTTGGTCAAAATTAACTCAGAGCAAATTTATTGTTAGAGTAATTTGGGAATGCTAAGAGGTATATTTAAATATTGATTATTTTCTATGCTGACTATCATTTGCATGATACACTGGATACCCTGGAAAGATCTGAAACACAGACAGACATTTTCCTGGAAAGTATTAATACAAAAAATGGTGTGAGAAATACCAACAAAACTGTTGGAATTTAGACCTGGAAGAGGTGAGGAGATCAAGAGATAACCAAAGGCATTAAGATGTAGAATGCAGTTGTTTTCTCCTTGCATATTTATTTATTCTATTGGATCGTTTCAGTTCGTGGTTCATAAACGATGGCTGTTTGAGATGAGTTTCTCACTGCAATTAGTTGGGTGACTGAGAACTCACTCTAGAACTTGCCTGCAAAAATGGCAGAAGTAATGTTGAGGTGGTTATGATGTGTGTAAGATAAGGAGGCATGCTTCTGTCTTATCTATTCAACCTATTAACAGAGAAACACTGGAAGATTTTAGAGACAACGTTAAGATAGGTAGCGGCTAATAACTCATTTGATTAGTTTGCCATGAATGGTGTAGGTGATGTTCTTAATTAGTTCACTGACTGATAAAAGATTTGACCAGTAGGTGAACACAATAAGATGCAAGTATAGATTCTCAGATAATACCTACATAAAACTTACATATCTATAACTTTATATATATATAAAAATATATATTATGTGTATATAGGCCATAGCAAAAGAGAAACTAAGTATCAGCTCAAGGCTTTAATTTAGGTAGCTCATAGGGATGGGATGCTCAAATGAAGATGAGGCATAGCAACGGCAGCCATGCTAAATGATCAAGAACTTAGAAGAACAGAAGTGTCAACAAAGAAGCAAAACTTGGACTTTTGAAGGCAATCGTGCAGATGACAGCCACGTGCCACTGTGAGAGTTGGCCTTTGAGGGAAATAGAAATTAAAAAGAAAGAGTTAAAGGTGATACTGATTACTGAAAGTAAACCAAAGAAAAAACAGTTCTAGAGAGTCCTTACAAGAGAAAGAGGTAACAACTCACCAGTGGGCATTTTCTACATGCGCCATTTAAAAAAAGTTGATAGTAAAGATGGAAAGAGGCAGAGATGGCTATGAAAGGTGTACATCTTTTAGTTTATATGTAGTGCACTTATTTCTTAACCACTTTTCTCTTGCGCTTGAGAATGATACTCAGAGTAGATGTACCTGTGTACAGTTAAGAATACAATCCTAAAAAAAATGGGGGGCCAAAGGAGATGCCAGCTATGGACCCAAGAAAGTCAGGGAGGACTAGACCATAAACGAAATAGGTTCCCATCTTGCCAAATGCCCCCTGAAACCGGATTAGTCCTCGCCCATATAGCAGTATTTGATAGTATTATGAATTTTTTTTTTTGTGTTAATATCTGTAGTGTGAAGGATTTGTTTGGTATTGCAATTTCTAGCTGGCAGCAGAACTATGAAAAGAGGGAATTTACCATAAGAAGAAAAAGAGTTCCAATATTATTTACAGCTCAGTAACTGGTAATTTGAAGCCCTAGATAATACAGACTTGATGTGTCATATCATAATGTAATTGCTGTAATTATTTATCATTTTCTTCACTGCACATTAGTTCTTTAAGCATTATGCTAATGGCTGTATTGACAGTGTTTAAAAATAATGTTTTTAGAACAGGAAGGAAATATATACTGTAACCATTGCTAATAGCTGCAAACCATTCACAGTTCTTCAGGTCAAGACAGTATGTGTGCACTTAAATAACTAACTTTTTTTTATATATTTGCTTTCTTCCTCCACCCTTCCAATATACTAACAAGTGTTAAACGATTAACAACCTCGCCTTATTTTCAATTCTTTATATCGTTACATAATTTTACTATCATTTGTGCTAATGAGTCTATCAGTGTAACTGCTCAACAGCTTTAAATTCAGAGGTTAACACCTCTGCAGAAAGTTTGTAGACTATTAAAAATCACAATAATGCTACACTGGATGCAAAGGTCAACGAATATTTTCCAGTGTTGCAAACTATTCAGAATAATTGCACTTAATATATAAAAGACACTGAAATGAAAGCAGGAGCTGTATGATAGTTTTATCCTTGTGAAACACACAAGTTCTAAAACACAAAAATGTATTTACTGTGGGAAGGTTTCTTACTATCATTTAAGACAGATAGGTGTTGGGGATGAGAGCATGGGGACTTGGGGTCTTGTTACGTCATATTTTAACTAATCTAAGCTGCTGTCGCTGCTCTCTCCTGCATAGCCCCGTATCATTTGTTGAGTTGGGTCAGGTATTTATCTGACCCCACAGTTCAAGCTGTATACAAGCTGATGTTACCAGAAAGGTCTTTGCCTAGTATAATACCCCTTCCTGATTTAACTATTCAGTTAGAGCAGTTCAGATCAGCACCGAAGTTGTCATAAGGGAGCAGTGGCAGTGTGCAGGTGGGGGACAGGAGAGAGGGTGGGAATGTGGCAACATTGCCTCCAGGTGTTTTAAACTGCCACGGAGCCACACCCGTGGGTTCCTGTCCATGTGATTCACTGTGTCACCTTAGACAAGCCAAGTAACCTCAGTCACCTTCTCAGTACTAGGAAATCTACCCACTCGTGTTTGGTAGGCTATACTAGACAATGTGATCACCAAACAATAGAGCAGCTGTAGGTATTTTATCTACTAATACCTTCATCCAGTTGACCCTAGTCAATATGAGCACTTCACTAGCAGTTTCCCTTAGTAGGTAAGAAATACTGTAATACTCACTAGAGAAACGCCCCATTTCCTTTAGGAACAAAGTTATAGTTTATAATTTGTGATATGCCATGGTCTCTGATTTTGTTAATGAACTGTAAAAAAGATTGTGCAGGTCACTTCAGCCTTTTTTAAGAGCGTAAGACTAGGCAGTTAAGGAATATAAGGTGTAAGGCTCTCTATGCATCCTAATGGCACCCTCCTTTATATTTTTTCTGTTCACTGAACAAGGTATGGGTTCTGTGGAGAAACACAATCGTATGAAGGACAGGAAATCTAAGGGTACATAAGCAATCAAACATTGTATTTTACAACAGTAGCTCACTGGGTTTTATTAGCACAGACTTAACCTTGCAACTCCAGTACTAACACCTAAACTGCCATCTTCTCAGTTACCCACCCACATTGGCAGAGATGGAGAATTTTGTTTTCCAGAGGCAAGAGGCACCACTTAGTATAGGGTGGGGTTTGGGTGAGGCTCAGGGAAATGATTTGGCTTTCTTCTCTTTCACCCCCAACCTGTCAGAGCGTCTGCCTCTCTAGTGCCTCAACAGGGAAGCTAGAACCACGTCAGATACAGAGCGCCGGGCCCATTTTTCTCTTTCTCTGAGTAAATGGGGTTGCTCCAGCTTCTCAGGTGTTCTTTGATGTGTGCGTGTGTACATTTATACATGAAATAGGCTTTACCTGACAGATTCTGAGTCTGGCAAGGAAGAATATGGGGGAAAACCTCTGCCTGGTTTCTGCTCCTTGTAGTGTTCAAGCAGTGTGGGATTTTCTCATCAGAAGCTCCTTCTCTTCCTTTCCCTTCCGGTTTTGTTTCATCATGTGCTCTGACATAAGCTGCAGTAATATGAATCCAGCCTTTAATGGTTTTTGTATTCTACTTGGTGTTCTGGCCCTTTACCAAAAATTATAGCATGGAATGCAGGTGAGAAAACATAAACGGTGATTTTTAACATTTGGTAAGAACTGAATGGAATTTCAAGGACAGAGAAAAGCCACTTCACAAGGCTGAGGTAGTTTTCTTTACTCGAAATCACGGGGTGCTCCATATCAGGGAATTTTGAGAGCCTCTTAGAAAGACCTCAAGAATCCCAGCTAGTAGAGAGTAACAAAAATAATTACCAGTGTTGCTAGATGGTTGCTATTAACACCCTTTATAAATTGTTATTATTTGTTCAGAGCGTTTGACCTTTTCTTGTATCTAATACCTCAATCTTACATTTACTAATATTTTTTTATCTTTTATTTACCTCTGATAACTAATATATATGATACTTATAAAGCAAAATAAGGTGGATATGGCAAAATAAAAAGAAAGTTCCTGTAGTCTTTATGAGTATTTTTATCTTTCATGGTAATTAGTTAATTGCTGCAATAGTCAAGTAAAGGATGTTAAATATGAAATAATTTATTTGTAAATCATTATCAACCAGTACAAATCTGACCTTTCTTAGAAACGGGCTTCAGAATAAGTGTTCTCTCATATTTAAGTTTACAACAGCGGTCGGGTTCCTTTTTTTAGCTGCAGCTATCCAGATATTCATCAGACTGCATCTTAAAAGCTCTGCACACACCAGATGACTTTTGTTTTTCATGCCTTCTAAGAACCCTGAAGGCTGTCTCTACACATTTTTCCCTTTCTGAAAAATATGCCACCAATCTTGGAAGTTAAAGCTGTTTCGCTGAAGCCTTCCCTGAGGGATTCATCATGATGCAGTGGTTTAAATGCTAGTGCTCCGTGTCCATCAGTGGTCCCACTATAATAGCATCTGCAGTAACTGAAGTCTTTGAACTTCTACGCTTAAGTACTGTTTGTTACTGTCAAATAAGAAACGCTTACTGAATATAACATATAATGAGTACTTATTTCTTACAGAACATTTGCCCCTTGTTCATCAAGTGGGAGATCCCCTTCAGTTCAGACTGGTCCCCAGCTTTCATGAACTGTTTGCCAGTACTATGTTAGGGGTTTCCCACTCTTCCACTAGTTCCTGCGTCTCTGCTATTCTGGGCTCTCCCATCAGTAACACCTGCACAGTCATCTCTAACAGTGCATGAAGTTCATCACGGAATTTTCTAGCTTGTTTTTTTCAAATTGTCATTTGTTAAGCGGTATTTATGATGGATCGGTTCCACCAATTCAATGGCTTGTTGTTTTGTTCTAGGGCTAGTTTAGAGATTTTAAACAACGTACTAGTGAGTTTGTTGCACTATATTTGTTTATAATCAGAGCTCTTGCGAGCTGATTGGTGAGCTGTTTAACCTATCAAGGAAGATTTGTTTACCTCAATTTCCTAAATATGATTAAAAGAACAGTGTTTGGGTAAATATTCTCAGTATGATCACGAGAAGCAAGATGTTTTAACTAGGTGGAATAATCATCAGATCTGTAATTCCCAGACTGTGATGGAAAATGCCATTTTGTTTCAAACCTGACCCCCCCAAACCGCCTCAGGTCAGTGGGAGGGCAGGGAGGGGAACACCTGAGGAAGCTTTTGGAAACCAGTCACGGGCACCCGGGGAAGCTCACAGCAGCTTTAAAATTCTTAATCGTTTGCTGTTGCCATTTGCATTCAGTGGTCAGTGCTGGAAAACACTTAGAAAAAGTGTTCTTTTTTTCACTCCCTATTTTAGGGCAGAAAATGTGCAATATCGGGCTGAATTGCCTCCCCTCCAAAAAAAAAAAAAGAACCACCACCCAACTGCTAGGAGCAGTTTGGGCAGAACCGAAAACTAAGCCACCCCATGATCCTTCCGTAGATCTTTTCAAGTGAATGGATTATCATCAGGACAGCACCGGGACACGTTTCCTTTTCCTTTTCCAAACTAATGTGGGGTAACAGGTCTGAGGCCGCCGTTGCACCCCCACCCCGCTCCCCGACACTTGCTGCTGCTCCTTTCTTCACCGCCCTCTCCTCCCTGCCCGGCCGGGCCGTACGGCGGGGCTCTCCCGGGGGGCTGGCTTGGCGGCAGGGCGTCGACGGCGGTGCTGTCCGCCGCGGCCTTCGGAGCTCCCTCGGGGCCGGCCGCCCCGCCCGGCAGTGGGCAATGGCCTCGGGGGCCAATCACAAGCCGCCTCCGCCCCGCCACCTCCAATGGAGTTTGAATGCTTCCGAACCAGCCAATCCCGCGTGCCGGCAGCCCGGCGCTGCGCCCTCATTTGCTAAGGTGGCGAGGTCCGCGTGGCGAGCCGCGTCGCGACCGGGCCAATCAGCGCGCTCGACTGGCGCCGTCGCTTGGGCGTGCACAAACGGCCGCCGGGGCGGCGGCGGCTTTGAATTGCGGCGGGGGG
>VYZM01022822.1:698805-711518 GCA_013398915.1 Dromas ardeola
TTGCGGCGGGGAGCGCAGCCGGAGCCCCTGCCGCCGGCGGTGAGGGGCTGTGGGAGCCGAGGGAGACGGACGGACGGACGGACTGCTAGACCGCCAGCAGCCGGGTTGTGGGTGATTGCCGCTGGAGCCCGATCGGCGTTTAACAGTGAGCGAGCGGGCGGTGGGGGGCTCGGGGTAGCTGTCCGCCTCTGCGCGGCCGGGGACGGGAGGGGGGTGTCAGGCGACCCGAGTGGGCCGGTGCGCCGCCGTGCGCTTCGCCGTGCCCTCCGGTGACGCCCTAATAAAGCGTGCAAGCTCCGTTAGCAGGGTGCTGCCGTCCGGCGGGCGGCAAAGCCGGGGAGCCGCTCCCTGCGCCGAGGGTCAAGCCCGGTGAGGTGCGTGAAGCCCCGAGCCCCCCCATCCCTGGGCGGGCGCTGTCCGTCCCTCGTTTTAGTTACTCTGAGGTAATTTCTCTCACAAATAATCTCTGAGCTCTGCTGGTGTCTCCGGAACGTAAGCTGATGCCAGGTCCTGGAAAGGCAGAATCATTACAGCAGCAAAAAAAAATAAAATCGTATGACTGTCAAACTTTTATTTAAGGACTAGTGTCGTACAGCCGTTTCTGCCGGTAGAGAGCATTCTCAGTGCCCCGGGCTCAGCACTATTGGTTTGAAAAACTTCTGTAATGAAAAAGTATAGCTGCCACCTAAAACAAAGCCGTGGGTTTTCACAGGGTTTTCAGGTTAAGCACCACTGAAGTACAATGCAGTCATAAGTACTAATGATTTTCTGTAATGTGGACATCAAAATGATATGTGGAGAGAAACTTTCTCAAGTACAGCAGTCAAACGTAATTAAGAATATAAACCCTGTTATTGTTAGGAGACTGATTAACATGAGGCCTTAAAATCTTAATCGGACAGAAGTGTGTCAAAATAAGACCTAATATTAAAAGTTGCCGCTTGGTGTTTAAATCAGGAAGTCTGCAACTCAAGGTTGTGAATTGCCGTATTCTAATCACTGCTAAGCTTAAACATGGAATTTATTTAAAAGAGAGGCTTATTTGACCTCTTTCAAGATCTAAGCATAGTTGTCTTTGTGTTTAAGGCATAGTACGATCCATTTCGTATTAAACAAGAATCCCATCAATATGAGCTGGGCTGTGGAAGAATGGAAAGAAGGCCTCTCTCCCAGAGTCCTTCAGAAGATTCATGAGCTGGAAAGTCAAGTAGACAAGCTTAAAAAGGAGCGTCAGCAAAGACAATTCCAGTTAGAATCTTTGGAGGCAGCTTTGCACAAACAGAAACAAAAGGTAATGTATGTACTGCGGTCATTTCCCTAAAATGCCATTCTCCATGCCAAACACAATTATAAAGATTTATTATCTGGGGGTTGTTAGGGGGTGGGTTAGTATTTTGTTTCTTCCCACTGACCGACTAGAAAGGTAGCATAGAAATGTAAACTGCCTATCTTCACCTTCCTCCATATGCAATGTATTCTTCCTTCTCTGTAGTTCTTATTGACTGTTAATAGAATTCCTGCCTCCTATCCATGTTTGGCATGATTGTCCATCTCCAGGTGTTTATGCTTACTTTAAGGCCTTCCCACATCTCTTTATGATTAGGAAAAGAAATTACTTTATTGTTACACCTGTTAAAAGTCTTGATAATGACTAGGCCTGTTCTGTATAACAGACCTGCACAGCTGACAGCCTCTTACTGTTTCACCTTGCCTGCAGATACCCATCATCTTTTACTTAGTTTATGTAATTCTCTGGTTTTCTCCTTGTAGAGACTCTATTTTGGGCTTTGGTTTTCTTTTTGCTTTTTAGGGCTCTAATTTTACACCTCATCTGACTCTACCCTGTCAGCCCTCTAGCCAGGAAACCAGAGACCCTCTTGGTCAGTCCTGCCATGCTTCAGATCAGAAGCAACTAATTTGGTTGAATTTTGTTTTGTAATGTTTCACTACTGCTCAGAGGCAATTTACAAAGGTTGCCTTTTATTCTCTTTGGGCTGCTGCAACTTTCTAGCAAAACTTAAGCCTAGTAGTTTTCTTTGAGTTTATTCCTGTGGGTTTCCAGGCACTTATTTCAACCATTTAGAGGAGCTCCCCAAACAAAAAGAAAGGGTGCACTTGAATAGATGTGCTTTAAAACTCTCAGAAGCGGCAGCTAATACTCGCTACTTTTCAGTCAAAAGAATAATGTTGTGCAAAGATGTAGCCTGCCCCTCGGAATCTGGAATGGAGGAGAAGGACATCTCTACTGCCAGGCTCTATTTCCAGTTTCAAAGCTGTGATTCTTGATAATCATTGTGCATTCTTTTAGTGACTCAGGGTATTCTGGTTGCTAAAGTTGATAGGCTGGAAAGAGAAGCAAGATGATCCGTGAAGAATGCAGACTAGTGTGGATTAATAGTATTTAAGGATTGATGAAATTTTTTTATAAGCTTGTGTCTAGTCAATTAATAGAAATTGTTAATATCGCTGAGTTGAATTTTAGGAAATGTGGTTTTGTTTGCACCCAAGAACATTTAAACACTGTATATATCTGAGGTTTTCAGTGCTATCAGGGTTTTGAAATGCTAGGAAGAAAATAACAGTATGTAAACTTTGTGTTATTAAAATACTGTTTGTGCAGAAGTGTAGAAAGGACTTGATACATTTTTTGAAATTGTCTATATTCCAACTAGGTTGAAAATGAAAAAAATGAAGCTGCAACACTAAAAAGAGAGAACCAGAGCTTGATGGAATTGTGTGATAGTCTTGAGAAAGCAAAGCAGAAAATTTCACATGACCTTCAAGTAAAAGAATCTCAAGTCAACATTCAGTCAGGGCAGCTGAATTCCAGCAAGAAAGACATCGAAAGGCTAGAACAAGAACTGAAAAGGTGAGGACTTGCTGTATGTCTCTAACCTATGTACAGTGGTTATTTTCCTCATGTTTTGCTCATTTAATGCATTCTTCATGGTCTTTTAGTTTCTCTTCGTCTTGTATGTCATTCAGATTTTGTGACCAAAATCTCAAAACATCAGCCTGTTTTTACATGCATGCAGGCATATATGGACTTCTACATAAATCTGTACGGTAATTGAAGCAGTTAGCACCTATAGCTCCAGTTTAATTTGGGGGAATTCTGCAGTGTCATGTGAAACGGGAGCCTTTCATTCTGTGACTTCAAACAAAAAAACCAATCAAACCAAAAAAAAAAGCTAATGCAACTGGGTCACGTGGCAAAAATAACCTGCAAAGAGCTTAGAGTTGCAAGGAAAGTACATGGAACCTGCAAAGAGCTTAGAGTTGCAAGGAAAGTACATGGATAATTCAGTCGAAGGTCAAGTCTACAAATAAAATATGACTGCTGGAAGAAGAAGGCATGAACATTTATTGGAGTGGAGGAGGAAGTTGCCAAAAGCAATGGTGCTGTGACTGAATCACTGAATCCAGTTGCTTTGGTAAAGAAGTGCATAATTCATAACACCTCAACCTGTAAGCACTGTTATTACTGAGACAGTATATGTGTACTGTCTGTAGAGGTAGAATACAATTTGTACCATAAAAGAATATTCTGTAATGCAGACGCATCTAAAATCCTTCATTTGAGGGTGCTACACAAATGGAACAGTTGTCCACAGTGAAGTGAATGTTGTCATCTGTTAAACTTGCTCTCATACTAGAGGGACCCTCTGTTCTTGAATAAAAGTATTTCTGAAACTTTGTGTGTGTCAGTAAGGCTGAGTATTCTGCCTATGGAATAAACTGTTGTGCTAATAGTGCAGAATTACTGTTACAGAGAGGGGTGAGTCTGTGATACCAGCTTTTGTAATGGTTTGGGGATTTTTTTCCCATGGCCTGAAGTATGTCTACTTCCTTTAGCTTTTGGATAGTATGCCTCATATGTGTCCTAATAGAAGCAAATAAAGAGGAAGCTTTGTCTTCCTGGTTTTTCCCTTTCCTCCCGAACTGGGAAAACTAAAGCTAGTTGAAGTACTTGGCTGCTGTGAGAAGATTCAAAATGTCGACAAAACAAATTGTCATGTAGAAACACCAGCTTCATTTAAGGAATTGCTGAGATCCATCAAAGAAGAATCCAGGGAGATTGAACAGAGTTGATGGAACCACACTCGTGTTTTCTGTATCTGCTGTCAAATGTTGGGCCAGAGAGATGGCAGGCTAAGGATATGTGTTCCATTTATCAGTTCCCCAAATTAAGTCTCTTTCCTGTTATATTACTTTGCATAGCTGTCCACTACAAAAGATCATCAGTTACTACGTGTAACTTGATCTTGGCAATCGGTTTGGAGTTTGTATTTGGTTCTGTTTGGTTTTATGCTGATAACTGATCAGTTACCACTTCCTAGCAACTGACAGTCCACTGGGAGAGGAGGAGTTGGTTTTGTGCTGTAAAAGGGAGGAAGAAATGGAAAGGCAAGTTATGGAGTCACTTATATGTTGGGCTGCAGCCTGGAACCGTTGTCTTATCAACCTGTGCTTGCTGGGCAGGACAAAAGTTGCAGTATAACCTCCAAACTAATTATCTGGTTTCATTGGATGAGCTTGTAATTCTTTGTGCTCGTGAAAGTCACTGGTATGGGTAGTCTGCTGTGGTGTTTTGGGTAGCAATGTAAATGGTACACATGAAAAATACACTGTTGGGTGGAGGGTATTCCATTCCATTTTCATGAGGTATAGATAGGTTTCTCAAAGTGCTCAGTATCAGAATATAGAATAAAAGTACTATGTTTCCCACCATAAAGATGCTTACTGAAGAGCAAGAATTTTATATTATTAGTATTTACAGTGATTTATGTGTGTTTAGCTGGACTACAACTTCATACAGCAAGATCTTAAGCAGTTCTGATTTTCATCTACTTTGTGTGTGTGTGTGTGTTTGTTTTTTATCTTTAACACCTATATAATTGTTTAAATATGTTGAAACTCTAAATAAAATATATTCTTCATATTTCTGTGTTATAGTACCTGAAAATTTTCAGTGGATGTATCTTGATTTGATCTTTAAACTAAGTTCTTAGAATCATATAATTTATTTGTGTATTTCAGGCTCTTAAAAATAGATAATTAACCTTTTAGTTTCCATTACTAATTTCTGCTGCTGCTTCTTTCCTAAACAGATACAAATGTGAGCTTGAGAGAAGTCAGCAAACATCGATTGCAGGAGACTTCTCATTCAGTGGCACTCCACAGAAAAGTTTTACAGCTCCTTTAACACCAGTTCAAAGTCATAATGGTAAATGATTTTTTTTTTCTTCATCTAGCACAGATAGTTAACTGACAGTTTTCATGGAAGGTAGAGAAGTATTTTGAACATTACACTTATACTGAATTTTGCCTAGTCTCTATTACGTAGCTTATTATCAGAGTGTCTAATTCATAGCACCATAGGTTCCAAGTTTAAAAATTATTAGTGCAGATTGAACTCTTCTTGCAAATATTACATCTTTTCAGCACTACGTTGATGGACGTGAAATAGTAATAGGAATATCCATCAACAGACTGCAGGAATATTTTTTTAATGCCCGTTCCTGGTGTCAGCTCCTCCCTTCATGTAGTGAAGAGCAAATTTCTTCCTTCATGTACCACAGGTACTTTAACTAAAGTTCAGTCAACATATGTGTTATTTCTTTAGAAAATTATTTTTTATTTAGACTATTATTGTGCATGATAATTTGCAAAATCTATCCACTGTATCTGTTTCAAAGCATCACTTCTATCTTCAAATTAGTGTCATCAAATCGATTTAAAATATTTGATTGAACTGGAAAAGCAGAAGGAAACTTCCTTAACTGGAGAACTGTTCCATAGCCAGACACCCTTATGCTGTCTATGCTGAAAAAGTTTGATGGGTTCAATATTATGCATGCTGTTTACCTCTTTGCTGTGAACAAATGTTCTGTGAGTTTGGCATCTCAATCTTAGTTTCTGATGGGAAATCTGAGATACTTTCTTGCACTCTTGTTCCTTTTAGTTTCTTTATACATATCTGAAAAGGGGTACAGTAGTGGTAATGTCAAGCATTCCACGAAGCGTGGCACTCCTGAAATGGGGATTAGATTGAAATGATTTAAATAACTGTATTGGAAATGGTATCGCTGGGGAGTTTTTTTCCTTTGAAAGCTGGCCTTAATTTCTTTAAGATCATAGAATATTTTGAGTTGGAAGGGACTTATGCGGATTATTGAGACCAACTCCCTGCTCCTTGCAGGACAACCTAAAACTAAACCACATGACTAAGAGTGTCATCCAGACGCTCCCTGAACTCTGACAGGCTTGGTGCCATGACCACTTCCCTGGGGAGCCTGTTCCAGTGATCAACCACCCTCTCAGTGAAGAACCACTTCCTAATGTCCAGTCTGAACTTCCCCTCATGCAGCTTCATCCCATTTCCTCATGTCCTATCGCTGGTCACCAAAGAGGAGATCAGCACCTCCCCTTCTGCTGCCCCCCTTGAGGAAGTTGTAACGAGTGATGAGGTCATCCCTCAGCCTTCTCCTCTCCAAAGTGAACAAACCAAGTGACCTTATCTGCTCCTCAGACTTTGCCCTCAAGACCTTTCACCATCTTAGTCACCCTCCTCTGGACACTCTCTAATAGTTTGATGTCCCTCTTACATTGGGATGCCAAAACACACAGTACTTGAGGTGGGACCACACCAGTGCAGTGTAGGATGGGACAAGAACCTCCCTCAACTGCTCCCTAGAATTCTAAAAAACATTCTAGTTCTAGAATTTTCCTGTGAGAGTTGTAGAATTATATAAAAATTCAAGAAAAGGGAAGCAAGACTTTTGTTTTGGACTAATATACTCCTCTTAGAAGTTCAGCGGAAAAATCCCTAAATAAATTCTTTGTCCCATTCCTATTGCGTTTGAAAGGAACTAGAGAAAAAGATCTAGACTTATTTTCTGGTCATTTCTGAGAAATATTAATGCTATTGGGCTGCTAGTAGGAAAACTTTTTTAAAAAAAAAGTATATAAGCTATATGTAGGTGTACATATAATGTAATATATCTGTTATGTACATTTTTTTTAAACCTGTATATATATATACACATATTTTTTAGAGAGAGGCGTTAAAAAAATAAAATTCTGGCATTGGATCCTTACTTTTAACAGTTGTGTTTTCATTCTGAAATCAATCTCCAGATATCCCACCAGTATACTTTTGAGGTCCTAAATTATTGAACATATTGTATATGTTTCTTCCTCATGATCTGATACTTCTGATAGCTGTTCATTTTTGTCATTCCTGTGATAGCAATAGGCTAGAAAAGATTACCTATGTACTAAGTTAGATATGAAGAAATATTCATCGTGCCTTTGTAGATGCTAAGTTTGAAGAATTAGAAGAAAAATACAAGAAAGAAGTACAAGAAAGAAAAAGGCTAGAATTAGAACTGAGAACCGTACAGGTTAAGGTAAGTATCTCTTGAGAATGGTATGTGAGATACCTAAGAAAGTAACTACCGAGTGAACTTGGAAAATGGAGTGGAAAACTAGTGAAATATATTATGTTACTTAAAGTATAATAATAATAAAAAAAAAGAATCAATCTGTGTGTACTGCCATTCAGAAGTAATCTTGGAGAATCCATAAAAGCCAGCATAATTGAATAGCAAAGGAAAGAAGGATATTAAAAATGAGAATACATCCTTCAAGAACTGGAAGTCTTGTGCAAGCAAGGACAAGAGAAAACTGTCAGTTTTGTCAAGTTAAATATGATAGGATAATAAAAGAGCCTTGAAAAGATTATGAGAAATAACTTGCCTAGCAAATAAAAACTAATAAGTTTTTTAAATGCATTAGTAGTAGGAGCTGTATTAGGAAATCTCTGAGGCCAATAGATGACTAAGGTGTGAAAGTTCTCAAGGAAAAAAGAGCGATGGCTGAAATAATTTTTAATTTGGTATTTAGAATCATAGAATTGTATAGGTATAGGGACCTTTAAGATCGTTAAGTCCAACCGTTAACCTAAGATTGCCAAAGCCACCCCTAAACCATGTCCCTAAGCACCACGTCTACCCATCTTTGAAATACCTCCAGGGATGGTGACACAACCACTTCCCTGGGCAGCCTGTTCCGATGCTTGATAACCCTTTCTATGAAGAAATTTTTTCCAATATCCATCCTAAACCTCCCCTGGCACAACTTGAGGCCGCTTCTTCTTGTCCTATCAGTTGTTACCTGGGAGAAGAGACCAACACCCACCTTGTTACAACCTCCTTTCAGGTAGTTGTAGAGAGCAATAAGGTCTTCCCTCAGCTTCCTTTTCTCCAGGCTGAACAACCACAAGTTCCCTCAGCCGCTCCTCGTAAGACTTGTGCTCTAGACTTCTCCACAGCTTCTTAGTTTTACTATCTAAAGGCTTAAAAGGTTTTCTATATTAGAGCCATTCTTTATGGGGTTGAATCTGTGGCACAACCTTAAATTGAGAAGTCAGTAGTCTTAAAATAGATAGATAAAAGGAACAGTAATAAAAACAATCACCAGGTAGAGATAACATTTACCCGTGAATTGATAGGGCCCTGCAGCATAGGACTGCTGAATCACTGTGATGTGCAACTTATTTCATTCTTCTCTTGACACTAGAAGGTGACAAGGATGGTGCCATTTTTTAAAAAAAGCTTACAGTGCTGATTCCTGGAAATGTAGTTTAGTCAGGCCAACTTTTTGTCTTGGGCAAATTTTTAGAAACTTAAAGCAATTCCTTTATTCATGCATATGTAGGTATGGTGATCAACCGTTTATTTGTAAAGGGAAATCATGCCTTGCATATTTTCAGAGCTTTTTGTTTTTTAAGAATAAATCACAGAATGTGTTAGTTAAGTGTGTCTCAGTATAATGTTGTTAGATATCCACAAAACACTGAAAAAATGAAATGAGTCCTGGAAGCAATTCAGTAATTGCTGTGCCTGGTTCTCCGAAAGCTTCAATATTGTGTTCAGCAATGATGAAAAAAAATTTTTTACGAAAAGAATTAAGAACTAATGCGAAAATATTCTTTGCCCATATATGCCCCAATGGCTCTCACATCTTGAATATTCCTTGCAAATTCTGTTCATCTCATCTCCAAACAGATATGGTACAAGTGGATGGTACAAAGATGAGTGATGATCAAGAGAGGAAATAGAGAATGGTCATTTTCCTACTTTTCATAAACCGTAATTACAATACCAGCTCTGCAGGCGCAGAACAAAAAACTACTTTATTACACTGTACTGTGTTAAATGGCAGAACTCCGCTTTGTCAGACTATTGTAAAAAGGCCAAAACGCAAAGAGATCCAAGAGAGATCTCTTTGTAAGTAAGAATGATTATTAATTCCCCTTCATTTTCTGCGTTCAAACTTTTGACTCATAAAATCTGTAAATTTAAATGGCATACAAGGGCAATGACTACTATATGCATAGTTATGTTTTTATGCCCTTTATCTATAAAGAAGTTACTTTGCAGGATTGGACACAGCATTCTGGGCTATATCTATTTCTGGTCTTAGCACAGCTATTCCTACATAACAACGTATTCCCTGGTTGGACTGAAAAGTCATACTGGGTATTACCTGGTTTGGGGCTTTAGTTTAAAAAAGAATTTAAAATGAGAGGCATTTGAAAATCCAGTTAAAAATACAATAGGGGTTTTGCTGTTTGATTTCTTTTTTTCCTTTTTTTTCACATAAGGAGAAACAAGCACCTAGTATTTTGACTCTATTTAATTTTTCTGTAGGAAGAGGTTGAAAGCTAGTACCTGGTATATTTTATTATTGCAATTTTGGGGTATTCTGTGTGTATAAGTTTAAATAAATGTGTGTTCTGAATTTACCTGTGTTTGTCCAGAAGGACAGATATCAGATATATTAGTCTAAACTTCTGTATTTCTTGCAGCTTACTTGTGTCAGCACTTGCCTGTAAAAATGTAGGCTTCAATTTTGAAAAATGGCATCTCTCTTGGAAAAAGACAAAAATCTGGATGTGTTACTTATAAAGATACACAAATTGGACTACTTTTTTTTTTTTTGAGATCTTGGTTTGTGTTTATAAGTATCAGCTATTCTTGGATACTTGGGCTAAAGTTATTTAATATATGCAGTATAAAAAACAATTATATGAATTAGTAGTTTGTACTGGTGGATGATGTGGTATTATAAAAATGTGAAATGACCAGGACCTATTATCTACTTACTAGTAAATTAATTATTTTCTTATATGTTGGATATGGAGCTGTGTAAAGGCAGATCCTTTTTTTTTCTTGGACACAGAAAATAAATCAGCCTCACCCTCAAAGTTCTTTGAGTCACAGGGAGATTGCTCGGCATCAGGCTTCCTCATCTGTGTTTTCATGGCAACAAGAAAAGACACCATCTAAAAATCAAGAAACACCTGCAAGGGGAAGTTACACAACACCCTCTTTTCCATGGGAAAAAGAAACAAATTCTAGTATAATATCGGAGAAGAACAAGTTCAACAACAGCTTTGCTGAGAATTGTAATTCTTCACTCGTGATCCAGCTAAGAGCACAGAACCAAGGTATCTGATATATTTCTTTAAAACCCAGAGGGAGTCTCCTATATGGTTTCATGAAAGGTGGTATGTGGATAGAAGAGAGGTATTGAAATCACTGCTTTAGGGAGGAAAAGAAAAAGATACCTGTTGTTGCCTTTGGCAGCTAGCCCAGTTGGCTGCTGGTGTGTGTATGATCAGCCAGTACATAGAAATTATCCACAAGCTGTGGTATCTTTTACATAAGGGGTGTGGGAGTTAGAAGGGAGGAGTTTGTATTTGTGGGGTGAGTATCATGTAAAGTGAGACATCATATAAAAGGAAAATGGCCTTCTGCAATAATTGTATTGCTCATGGAATAATTCTTTTAAAACAGTTAAAAACTCTTCAGGATTTCATTACATTTCGCTGTTAAATTATATTGCTTCCTTAATTTTGTATGACTCTCGAGATTTATGGCTGAGCAATACCTGTATTAAAAATTCATTGATTGAACATGCTTAATGCATAACTGAGTTGGTCCATAATGGATGTTACTGGAAGCATGGAATGAAGTATGATGCAAAAAGTACAATGAAAAAGTAAGATATGATCCTGTATTGTGCATACTGACATGCGGGCATACTCATTCCTGATATCTGATAGTTGGAAGAAAGCAAATAGTTGATTTGTTGTGGATTTAGTCAACATTTACTTAAGCCTACGATTTGGACCAGCTTTTCCACTAACTGTTTTCAAGTTCCTTTACTCTCTAAATTGTTTATTCAAATACCTACATGTAAAACTTCAATCTAGGCGGCATTTTCAACTTGGAAGCCATATAAATTCAGTATCAGGAAGACAGTTTGGGTTGTTTTTTTTAACAAAAAGAATTGCCAGATAATAGTAATTCTGGGTAACACTCCCTGTAGCTGACTAATGTTTTCTACTGTAAAATTATATTGTGATTTTTGGAAGGTAAACTCTTACTGATGTATATTGTGACAAGATCACTTGGTTTCACTTTATATATATATGCTGCTTTGGGACAGGAAAAAGATTAAAATATAAAATACTATATTTACAGATGCCCAATAGCTGAAAAGCCTTTTGGAAGCAGAGGCTCACAGTTGCCCCAAACAAATGTTAGTAGTGGATATCTTTCCTTTAAAAAAATTAAAATAGATATGTGAAGTGACATGTTTCTGCGTGTTAAAAACAACAAAACCAAACAAACCAGAGTAGTAACAGATTGTCTTTGCCTTTGCAGCATTTGTGCCTGACCTTACGTTTTGCTGTGTTCTCATATATGACAAAGTGCAAAATATTGATTTAGAGTCAACTGTCTTTCAGTCTTGATAGTTTTAGTCATTGGTGTAGTAGTAAAAGAGAGTTGAAACTTTTGTTTAACTTGCTGAACATTTTACAGGGTGTCTGCCTGTATCATTGGGTTGTTATCAAACATACTAAATATTTTAGAATGTGTTGACGTTTGGAAATTTGAGTACCCGAAGAACTTTCAAAGAAGAAAGTAACCTTAATCTATACTGTTTTTACAATTCAGAGTTAAGTTCCACTGTTAAAGACCTAGAGCAACAACTGCAAGCTCAAGAAAAAGTGAAGAAATCCCATATGAACAAACATCAAGAGACTGAACTGCAATTGGACAGAATGAAGTTGGAGTTAACAGAGAAGGATAAACTTCTCAGCAAAACCAGAGATAAACTGACTCAAATGGGAACACAATTTGAACAAGCTACTGCACAGGTAAAATGCTGCATCACACATCTTCTGACTGTCCTTCCATTTTAGTAAGAATCAAGGTTTTCAGATAACTTTCTTGAGCATTTGCTGAGGATCAAGTTTTGAGAAGTATATGTTAGTTTGATATGTATTTCCTGTAAAAAGGTAAATACCTGTAAGCAGTCTCCCATTTTGTTGAAGGTTCTTATACCACCTGAAGAAATATTTTTAACCCACAGGCAAGATTGACTGGAATTCTGAAAAATACTTTCTGATCAAGTTGCATAGAGCAACAATGACATCTTGTGGCAAGTTCTGACCTTAAATAGACTTTGTCATGCAACAAAATAAGTATCTGTTGCTTATACTGCAGGATGTTGTGGGGGCATAGCCTTTGGATTGTAAATTACTTGTGTAAAATAAAATCTAGGTAAAAATGCCATGCAAGATTGAGAAGGATGTAGTTTCTAAATGGGACTTCATGACCTAATCCTAAGGAGTT